>PVKU01004985.1:0-133354 GCA_004027475.1 Anoura caudifer
GGGAGGGAGGGAGGGAGGGAGGGAGGGAGGGAAAAGAAACAGAAAAAGAAAAAACTATGCAGATCAGAAAACCCTGGTATTTGTTGTTGAAGGTCAGTTTTGTAAACCCTGAACATGAAGCAAATGCGGCCCAAGAAACTCGTATAATCAGAAACAATTCTGCTGCCAGGTGGATCGTAGACTGCTCCACAGTGGGGAACACACGAGGGAAATGCACCTAGAAGACCCAAAGTGGGAGTAACTGAAGAATGCAGATCTGTAATTAAGGCAGGCAGGAAATTTGCTTCTAGTTAGGAACTTACCCTAGGGTTTTTAAAAAAGTTTATTAGGGTGACATTAATTAATAACATTATATGAGTTTCAAGTGTAAAATTCTGTAATAGATCATTTATATATTGTGTTGTGTGTTCACCACCCAACATCTAGTCTCCCTCCATCACTGTATCTTTGACCCCTGCACCCTCTTCATCCTCCCCACGCCCCTTCCCTCTGGCAGTCAGCCTTCTGTGGTGTCTATGAGTATTTTTGTTTGTTTACTTGCTCATTTGTTGCTTTCTGGTTTATATCCCACATTTGAGTGAAATCATGTCTACCCCAGGTTTTGATGAAGAAATTGGTTATTTTAACACCATAATTTACACCTGAAAATTATTTGTTACTACATGATTTATTCTGTAGCAGGAATTTTATTCTCCTTGCCTAGTCAGTTTCTTATCTTTATAATATGTCTTAAGCCATTAAAACCACTATCTCTACGGCCAGGAAAATGACCTACTTTGATAGACATTTGCATTTGCTGTTTTGGAGCCCCCCGGGAAGAAATCCTTAAAAGATACAGGACAAAACCGGACCATGAGGCTGCGTTACGCGTGATATGTTTGTTCAGCATGTTCTCGGCTTGATGAACGGAGGGGTATGGATACTGAAAGGTAATTTCATAGGTATTTTGGTCGGCAGGTTTTTGACCATTTTTGTATTCTTCCCTTGGTCAGCAGGTAAATAAACAGAGTTCCAAAAACACGTGATGGCCATTTTCTTCACTAACACCTAACGTTTTTGCTAAATACGCATCTGTAAAGCCCTGTTTATATTAGTCATTCAATGCGCGTAAAGACATAAAGGACCACCTGTCTTTCCAAGCGGAGGGAGGCTAACGTCTCCAGTTGAATCAGGATGAGCAATATAAACAGGATGGTATATAAAGTGTGATACAATACACAGAGGACAAAGTATCTATAAAGGCTAACTGATTAATACAACATGTCTGGCCTTGATTTCGTTTATAAGAAACTTAAGACATTTATCAACATCTGTCTGAACCCAGGCCCAGTCTCTTGGACTCTGCTGTGGATAAGCTGATTAATAAAAGATGATGTCTTGGGAAGGGAGCTTAGATCTTTGTCAGCAAAGACAAAGGGAAAGGCAGGCCTAAATCTACATATGAAAGGGAACTGCGGAAGTAAACTAGTTTGCCACGATGTGCCTGGCTGCCACTTCCCTGTAACATTTCCTCTCCTTCCCATTGGCTCAAGTGTGGAAAAATAAGAAGGAATTTCAAAAATTAAGTGTGGAATTAATTTACAAGACAGATTGTAAATTATTGTTATTATTTTCTTAACTCTGAAATATAATCCAGTTCCCTTGTGGCTTCCTCCTCTCAGTGTTCTTAACTATGCAGTTTTCTGTGTTTGTTTTTCATTTGTGTCCTTGATCTTTTAGTCTTTTCTTCCCTCTTCTGTAGGATAAAACACCGGTATTGACCAAGGGCCTCCTTTGCCAGCTGATAAACAGTTGCCCACCAAACACGGCACTTAAGAAACATTCAGTGCCCCATGTTCTGTGTTTTCCCAGTCTTCCCTTGAACCACCTTCCACCCAACGCTTTTAAATCATATCTAATCACTTTGAGATCTCTTCATTCAATACCCATAACCAAACACTTGAGGGTAAGACAGACTAGCGAATGCGCTACTTAGGCATCACTACTTAGTACTGTCTCATGATGTGCACACCCACCAAAACATCTCTTATCTCTTAAGAGCCCAGAAAAAAGTCACTACACAGCACATGAAAGGAAGGGGTCCAAAACTTCAGAAGGAGGTTCCAAGGGGTAGGGAAGGAATTAGGATTGCCCCTTCTTTTAATGCTCTATATACAATAAATGCCTTCCTGAATACTAACTAAGGAAGCCCAAAAAGCTAAAGTTAAACGATCAGTACGTCTCATTCATAATGGACAAATGGTAAAACTGGGACAATTTTAAACTCATCAGGTCTCACGCCGTTACAGTATGTGAAAGCTCCGGTGGTAGATTCCAGCGTCCGCACCTCAGTTTTACAGCTGGGCCCAGTTTAGATTGGATATTTGATAAGAACCGAGTTAACCTGCGGAGGGAAATCAGGAGGGGTGAGCTTACTGCTGAATGGCCACTCGAAGGCTTGGCGTTCTCATCCACCACCTTGCCCATCACATCCACCTAAACAACTGAGCAGTCGGTCCCGCACATACAAACCATCTTTGTGCTCTGCGACATTATTTGGGCCAAATTCACCCTCTCTCAGTAAAAACAGAAGCAAAGCGCGGGAAGAGAACAAAGAAAAATATCCCGATCCACTGACAGAAACTGAGCTCCGAGCACATTATGATGCTCTGATTATCATGTTGTAGGACTTGTCCTCTGAAAGCAGAGTGTTTCATTTATATATAAAACTTTTATTTATGTGTAAATGAGTTTAAAACACATGAAGAAGCAGCAGCCAAAGCCGCACCAGGGGAATTGTAGGAATCACTGTTGCAAAACTGATTTATAAATCAATCCAACCGCCCAGAGCAAGAGGAGGGTGGGAAGCCAGGCGGCCAATGTCCGTGAGAGGGAGTTTTTGCTATTTTTCACAACCTTATCCCCTAGTTAAATTATGAGAGGTCCAAGAATTCCTCTTTTTAAGAGTGGCTTCCCCTTTGCGATCTGAAACAGTCCTGCACACAGATCAGTAACTTGCCACGGCGACCATGAGAACATGATCCACATTAAGTCACTGAAGCTACGTAAAGGTGTGCTGGGGCACTCATTTGCGCACAGGCATGCCTACGCCTTTGTACCTCTGTGCACGCATAGGTGCGCACATATATGAGAAACCACCATTAGAGCTCACAGGGATGTTACCTGACGTTCACAGTGCCATGTGGGGTTGGGGCAGGCCTACGCATTGTTGCTTTTTCTTGTGGAGGTGTGTGCGTGCGTGTGTGTGTGTGTGTGTGTGTGTGTGTGTGTGTTCCTGTTTGAGCAGCTGCTGACAGGAGCTGGGGAACTGAGACTGATAAAGCGGCAGGAGGGCTGTGCAAGCATAGCCCTCCCTTCAGGCAGGAGAAACTACCATAAAAAGAGAATCGGGCCGGCTGGGCAAAGCTGAAACCCGGCTGTCTGGTGATGTCCAACATGTGGTGTTATTTAAGGCCGGTTCCCCCAGGGCCTGGGAATGGTACGGCCGTCGGAATATTGCCATCGGAACGCCATCGCCCCGGGGGGGTCAGAGAGGGGGGTCCACACTCCTGTGGGTGAGAGGTCAGGCTTCCCCCTAAGGGAAGGCCTGGAAATGAGGGACTCCGGAAAGGGCCTCAAACGGGTTTTCCTTGACGGCAGAGACCTGTCACCGTGTCTGTCCTGGTCCTTTCTGCGGGATCAGAAGCAATTGCGAGCACGCTGTGGCTCCGACGGGCGCGCAGTTCCAGGCCCCTGCCCCAGGCGCAGGAACACGCTAAGTCGTGCCACGTCCTTATTTCTGGGGGTTTGACAGAGAGTGGGCGGCTTCACCAGCGTGGGGGCAGTGGGTGGACACGCCTTAACCGACGTACGGCTCGGGTGTTGCTGGTCCTCGCAGCACCGCTGATTAGCGTTTCTGGGCCAAACCACGGTCGTTCCCTCCACTTCACCAGCAAAAGGAAGAAAATAATACTTGCCTTCTCTGGGTTCCAAGGGTCTGGTGAGGATGACAGGAGAGAACGATGTGAAAGTGATCAGTAAACGGTGGAGCTTTGTTCGTTCACAGACTCTCCGGCCTTAGCCCTCTGCACCAGCTTTCCTTTGCCTGGAATACTCTTCACCCAGAGATCCTGATGGCTGTTCCCTTTCTTTCTCCCAGTGTCTGCCAAATGTCACTTAATCAGAGAGGCCTTCTTTGACTGCTTTGTGTAAAATAGCAGTCTTCCCAACTGCACTGCTTTTGGCACTTGCCCTAACCCTGCTTTATTTTTCTCCAGAGCTCTCGCCACCATCTGACACACATATTTTGAACATTCTTTGATTGACTCCGTAAGGACAGGGGATTTTTTGACTCTTTTTTTTTTTTTTTTTTCACTGCCATCTCCTTTGTGTTTAGAACAGTGCCTGGCACACAGTAGGCATCTAACAAATATTGTTGAATAAATGAACAAATCATTTATTGTGAGATGTTACTAGCGTTGTCCAAGTCTCTGCAGTATAAATAGATCTCAAAGTTAAAGAGGAATTCCTCATTTTTTGCTCATTCCTCTTATCCAAATGCTGGCATTGTATGAACCGCTGACAGGCCTGTGATGAAAATCAGAAATATCTCTAGGCTCGTAGACATTTTCCCTGGTCTGGCTAGTTCTGAAGTATGACTGCGAGAGTTTCCAATTTATGTTTGACTTTTCCCCTTGTTTTTTGAGCCATTAGGCCTCAAGGACAAAAATTACAGTGGCAGGCAAATACGCAAGGTTCCCTACGAACAAAAGCTTCCTGCAGGTCTAAAAAAAAGATAACATAAGGAAAGCATATTACATTTCTCTTTTTTCTGCTTATTTTCCTTAGACTTGGAGCCCGAGTTTCTCCATCTTCAGACTTCTCCGGGAATCCTGACTGTTCTAGGTGACTTCTTTAATGCGAGGCAATGTTGGCAGAAGGTGTTTTATTCTCCAAAACAACAGTCGAGCCGTTTTAAACTCAGCCTTCTGGAAAGTTAAAAGGCACCACCCTTCCTCTGTGATGTCTGTCTCCCCCCGATCTCGTCTCCCGCTCGCTCCACCTCTTGCTCCACTCCAACCACACGGGCCTCCCTGAACACGCCAAGCACACGGCCACCTCAGGGCCTTTGCCCTGACTGCCTCCGCTGCCTGCAACTCTCTCCCCACGGACATGGACTTGCTGACTTTCTCGCTTCTTTCCAAGGTTTGCTCAAATTTTGCCTTTCCCAAGGAGGTCGTTGTTGATCCCCTCACTTAACCTTGCAAACTGCTCCTCCTCCGGCCTCACAGCCATTCCCCAAGACCAGCACCCCTGCTCCTCCCGACTGTTTTCTCCACCTTCTCCTCTTTTCCATAACATTTATCATCTTCTGATTCATTATGTAATTTGCTTTTTATTTGCACTTATTGTTTATTGTCCGATTCCCTCCTTCTAGAGCATAAGCTCCAGGAGATTAGGGGTTGCTTTTTATTTTTCTGTCCTGTTTCTGCACTCCAAAGATCTAGAGCAAGACAAGCACAGAGAAGAGGATCAATAGTGTGGAATGAATGAGTTGATTTTAAAGATGAGTAAAATGTTTTGCATGTCTCTGGCTTTCCTTGCCCTGATTAGTAATTTTAGGCATTCTGAAATCCTATTTTTTTTGGTAAAATATCCGGCATCTAATTTGCTTCTCTTTCCCTTATACGACCTCCATACTACTTGAGCAATACTTCTATTCCACAGGCATGGATTGGAAACCTACTAGAAATCAGGCGGTCCTGGTTCTGAGCAAAAGGGATGCAGACATGAGTAAGACATAGTCCCTAACTCTAAGAAAATAGACAGAAATAAACTGTAGACTCAAAGTAAAGAGAGAACCCAGCGGGAAGAGATCCGGAATCTCCGCATGAGATGGGAAAAAGGCATCAAGGGCGCCTTCCCAAAGGAGGTGAACGCGGTTTCTCAAGATGAGTCAGACTTGGAGAGACACACAAAGTAAAAGAGGCCATTTCAGGTGGAGGAAAGAGCACTAAGAAGCCATCGAGTGGTGTGGTACCTACAGGGATTCATAAGCTCAGTATTGCTGGGCAACAAAACACAAGACAAATATTTCCTTTGGAAAAATAACGGTAACAGCCCATACACAGAGTGCTCATCGTGAGCGAGGCAGGGCTCTAAGTCTTTACACATTAGCACATTGGGTCCCCTGCATGCCTGTTATTGCTCTTATGTTCTAGATGAGGAAACTGAGGCGCAGAGCAATTACTATTTAAGATGATCGATACCACAGGAGCTCTGAGAAAATAGGATTCATTTTTTCATTCTTATTACAGCACTTTTTGGTTTTCACTAAAGCAACTAAATCAAAAAGTCTGATCTGGCTGCATCCATGACTGATACACCCCCAGGAGAGCAAGAAAGAGTAATGGATGATTAAAGAAAGAGAACACTTTTTTCTTAAAACTCTTTGAAAATGGTGTTATTTAAAGCAAAACTGATGGGTTCTTATTGTTGTTTTAGTGCCATAAGGATTTTTAGTGCACAGAAATAGAAAGGACAAATATTTCTTATAAGATTGGCAAGCTAAAGAGAGTATGAAAAATAGAGATAAGTATGTTTTTTAATATTTTACAGAAAGTTATATTAAAACTTTATAAAGGCCCACTGGATATTTATTTTTCCCTTCTCTAGTAACAGTCTTAAATAAATATAATTACTTTTGGACAATAAAGTGCTTCAGCGTCGTATACTGAAAACCAATAAAAAATACCAGTCACTTGGAAGAGTTCCTGTTTGGAGGCTGACCTGGCCCTTGCACAGCGGAGTCAGGAGGTGAAAGGTTAAAAGTGCGTTCTTGATTTTAGACTGAACATAAAGTGTAGACTCAGGGTTTTTTGTTTTTTTTTTTAGCCAAAGGTAGTTTTCTTTTCTTCTCCTTCTTTTTTTAAGGTTAATTAACCATTAATGTGGACAGTCTCAAGGACCCAAGTCAATTAGGACACTGTGCATAACTTTTCCAAGCTGAAGGCTGCACGCCCTCTGCATTTATAGGTAGTGTACTCTGGATAAAATCTCTTTGCAAGGAACAATAAAAGGCTGAATAATGGAGACCATGAGCTGAGGGTTGATGTAATAAAAGAAGTTCTCAATATTTTGGCACTTCCCTTCTGATGTGAAATGCATGTTATTCTCATTTAGTGGGTGACAGCCAAGTGGAATAAGAGAAACGTGTGTTAATCCAGGCCTGTGCTAAAGCGACAGTAAAATGCATTTGCTGCGTTTCCCATTTGGATTCTGTAGCCCTTTTGATTCGCACCTATTTTTTTCCAGATTAGATCTCTGCCATTTTATTTATGTGGCACCACCACATCCAATTCTCACATTATAGCCTGCTGCGCGATGGAGGTTTCCCTGTCCCTAGAGGTCGGAAGGACACCGTTTGATCGCCGTATTTTAAAGCTTACTTCACGCGTACCCACGAACCCATCAGGATCTTTTCTTTTCATATTTTACACCAACTTACTGACATAGGATTGACGCACGAAGGGTTGTGTGTATTTAGCGCAGGCGCCCTGATGCGCTTGGAGACACGGAGACTCCCGCGACACATCGCCACAACCTGCTCTGCACACGCGTGCATCACCTCCCACAGTTGGCTCCCACCCTCTCTGTCATTTACTATTGTGCGTAATAAGAATCCTTAACACGAGGCCCACCCATTTAAACGCACAGTTTTACAACACGGCACCGCGTTGGTACCTACAGGTCCCGTGCTGCGCGGCAGACCTCTAGGGCCTAGTTCAGCTTCTGTAACTGAAACTTGCCACACTCTCCGACCAGTGCCTTCCCGGCTCCCTCCCCACCACCCCTGGCAGCCAGAACCTTCTACAGCGGGTGCTCCCGTCTCTGCTTTTAATACTACCGACAGTTCCATTTGAAGGGAAAGCAAGTTTCCGTGAATAGCGTAAAAGCCTTATGTTTCTAAGCTTTATTTATATTTGCAAACATATATTTAGATTTAAATGTGGGCTTTGAGAGCAATTTCAGGAAAAGAACCGGCAAGTCTTAATAAGTAATTAGACGCGGGAAGTGAAGGAAAGGGAGAACTCAAGAACAGTTCGGGGGTTTCCTCCCTGGGCAAGTCTGTGAATGGTGACGTCTTCCTCAAAGCCCAAAGGGAATGGGATGTTGGAGGAGGATGGTAATGCACACTGAGCACACTGGGTGTGTGTGGGATGTCCGGGTAGAGATGGCCAGTGGGTGGTGCGATATTTGGCTTGGAAGCACAGGAGTCTTATGGGCTAACAAGAAGGTTCGGGGGTCTTTAAGCAGCAGGGAGGAAATGGAAGTCAGTGCAAGGGTCATGAGGAATCAGGGAGGAAGTGGAAGCCAAAGATGCAGGTGAGCTCACCTAAGCAGAGCAAGGAGGATCAGAAGAGAAGACAACATCCTGAGAAACAGCAATGTTCTGCAGAGTTCCGGTGGAAGTGAAGTCACAGACACACTGAGCAGTAGCACCTTAGAGGGGCAAGAGGAACACAAGCAGAGTCCAGAACCCTCGAAGCAAAGGAAGCACATGTTTCAAGGAGCTAAGAAGGCTCAACAGCAGCAGGGTCACATCAGGTCGTGACTGCAAAGTAACCTTGGAATCAGCAATAATAATATTGGGGAACTTGAGAGAACCACTTCCAGTGGATAAGTTGGTGGTCATTCCATGATAATAATAGAAATAATAGTCTTAAATTGATGATGCAGTTGTCTACAAATTTAAAAGAACATTTACACATAATGCCTCAATTCATGTTCACAAAACTCCTGTGAACAGATGTAACTGCTTCTATTATATAGATAAGGGGAGAAAGCCTTTAGCGGCTTATTTAATATAAGCCTATAATACAACAATAATTGTCAAGCAATAATATAACAATAAAACAGTAGTAAAAGATGGTCTTTTTAAAACATCTTTTATGTGCAAGACATCGCACAAAGCATTCGCTTTGCACAAAAAGATTGCAATGTAGCGTCGATTAATTCAATGTAGGGAAAGTCCAAAGACGTGAGGTGACTTTTCCAGGCTCAAAAATTTGGAAGTGGCTGAAGCGGGCTTTGAACTCAGATCAGCTGGACGCTGAAGTTTGTCCTTTTTCCGTTATTAAAGACTGTTTCTCCAAGCTGTTCAGGTTTTCTGGCAAATAACACTTTAAGAAATTCTTAAAATTCAAGATGCATTCTTGAAAACAGCGACAGGAATCCAATTTTGCAAACTGAGGTGTCGCCCTCCTTGTTTCCAGTGTGATTTAAGAGACGTGTCCTCCATGGGAAGAAAATACATTTTACTTTACTATTTTGTATATTTACCTTTCAAAATTGCCGTTGTCCTCTTCCCCATCCTTGTGCAACTTACATGGATGTTTTCCTTCCGAGTATTTTATTTTTTACTTTATTTTTATTTATAGTTTACATTCAATATAACTCTGTGCTGGCTTCAGGTACTGGTTACACAGTTACATACCTTACAATACACCCCCCACTAGTTCCAGTGCCCACCTGGCACCATACAGAGTTATTACAATATTACTGTGTTCCCTATGCTGCCCTTTACGTTCCCGTGAGTACTTCATAACCACCAATTTGTACTTCTTTTTAAAAAAAAAAAAAGTTTTTTTTAATTTATTTATTTTTTAGTGATATGGGAAGAGCTGGAGAAAGAGAGGGAGAGAAACATCTACGTGAGAGAGAAACATCGATCGGTTGCCTCCTGCACACCCCAGCTGGGGGCCTGGCCCACAGCCCAGGCATGTGCCCTGCCCGGGACCTGAACCGGGGACCTTTTGGTTTGTGGCACAACACCCCGCCCACTGAGCCATACCAGTTAGGGCTTGCACCTCTCAATCCCTTCACCATTTTTCCCCCAGTCCCCAGCTCCCTTCCCCTCTGGCCACCATCAGTTATTCTCTGTATCTATAAGCCTGTTTCTATTTTGTTAGTTTATTTTGTTCTGTAGATTCCACATACAAGCGAAATCACATGGTATTTGTCTTTCTCTGACTCACCAACTCACACGTTTCACTTAGCATAATACCCTCTAGGTCCATTCATTCTGTTACAAGTGGTAGATTTCATTCATTTTTATGGCCGAGTAATATTTCACTGTACACATGCACTGCCGCTTTTTTATCCACTCACTTATTGATGGGTACTTGGGTTGCTTCCATATCTTGGCTATTGTAGACAGTGCTGCAATGAACATAGGGAAGCATATGTTCTTTCAAGTTAGTGTTTTGGGTTTCTTCTGATATATACCCAGAGGTGGAATCACTGGGTCATGAAACAGTTCCATTTTTGAGGGCCCTCCTTACTGTCTTCCATAGTAGCTTCAACACTTTTCATTCCCAACAACAGTGTATACGGGTCCCCTTTTCTGCACATCCTCATCAACACTTGCTTTGTGTTGATTTATTGATAATAGCCTTTCCAACAGGTTCGAAGTGGTATCCCATTGTAGTTTCAGTTAGTATCTCTCTGATGATTAGTGATGCTGGTTGAGCATCTTTTCATACGTCTCTTGGCCATTTGTATGTCCTCTTTGGAGAAGTGTCTAGGAAGCACATTTTAAACATAGTATTTAGTTGCAAAGAAATCATGTATTGAAGGAAATAAAATATTAACCAAGAATTTTATAATGCAAATGCCATATTAAGACAGAACTAGATTCCATAAATAGAGGTGGGCACCTTGAGGGAAGGAAGAGAAAATGCATCTTCATTGGAGAAACTCCCAAGGGAATATTTGCTTCCAAGATGGTGGCTCAGACAAATCTCTATCTTCTTTCACTTGATAAATATTTGAACGTCTTCAGTGCTAGTATTGAGGCTGCTACAGCACTCAATTTCCAACATATTCATGGTGAAAAAAGGATATTGTTATAGATGAAAAAAGAAATACATATAGTTTATATATTTTTTCTAATAAAATTGATTAGTTGAAGTAATGAGAAGTTAAAACTAAGTTTGGACCTATGTTGTGGGTGTATGGGATTCATTGGAAAATTCTTCAATCTTTCTATGTGTTTTTAAGTTTTTTAAATAAAATGTGAGTAAAAAATTATGAAGGAAGCAAAGTAAAACACCGAAGCACCAGGAATGTAATAAGCCCCAGATCCAAGAAAGAAAGTTTACACATGTACCTGAATTGCACACCCTGCCCCAAGTACTTAATTAATGTCTTCATCTCAACCACTGCTATTGAATTATTTTTTGAGAAAGTTTAGACCCAAATAGAACTAAAATAGAGCTGATCGATGGCCACTAATTCGTCTCCATAACAAAGTAACTAAAGTTTTCACATTTTGCTAATTTTATTTACATTTCTTGGAAACCATGAAAAGTATGGCACTGGCCTATAGAAGTTTTAGAATGCAAATTAAATTTACAGATAGTAAATGAGTTATAAGTTAATGACAAAGCAAACTAATTTTATAACTTTGCTTTTAATCAAGAAAGCAAGTTAATCCTATAACCCAAAGCTTAAAGAAAGAGAAAGTAAAGAAGATCAAACTCTCCTCCCCAGATGCAATAATTTTTATTATTTTTCCTGGCTTTTTTGTTTCATAAAGATGCTTGTAAGTGGTTGTAAATATACAGGCTTAGACCCTGCTTCTTTTTACTCAGTGTTTTATATATAAAGTGCTTTTCTATGTCAACATATTTAACATATTAAAAGTTGCATAACACTTTTACTATTATAAACAGCGCTATGACAGCTCTTCAAGTATATGGCTTGTTTTACATTTTGGACTAGATTGCTGGAAGTGGCATTCCTGGGCTGAAGAACGTGAGATTTTAATGGTTCTATGTATTAATAAGCTGCTTTCCAAAAGTGTTGTACTGATTTATAGTGTAACTGTAATGTAGAGAGTTATTTTTGCCAGCCTTAAGTACTATAACTTTTCAAACGCTGCAAATTTAACATGCAAATGATTGTACCTCATTGTTTGCATTTGTATTTTTACAAAATATTTGAAAACAGCCTCCTTCGGCCCACCATGTGAGTTAACAGCAGAAAGTATGACAGTGAATGGATTTCATGATCCTTCTGGTTATAATTAAGTATTTCCCCATTGCCCATCACAGCAAATCAAAGTTCCCAACTCTTGTCTTCAAAGTCCTGGACCAATTCTCTGTTTCTTCCTCTCTCTCGACAGTTCTCTTCCAATGTGTCCCTAAGCCCCCTGAGGAGGATCACCTGGGACACTTGGTAAACACACACGTGGAGGCTTGGAACCCCACTGGAGACCCTGAGTGCGGTTCTCCAGGGTGGGTCTCCACAGTGCCCTGATATTTACCTTTTGTATTTGTTTCTTCACAAATCCTCTTGGCTTGCTTTCTTTTAAGGGCTTTTATTCCAGATATAGTCAGATTAAATTCAAAGCTCATTTAGTAGAGTATTTTCACCAGGAAATCTGCATAGATTAGGCAAGAAACTAATTTAATATTTAGTATAAACATGATGAAATATAGCCACAAGTGAATGCTGATGGTCTTTTCCATCTGCAAACACACTTCGCATGTAACTTTGAAGGAATCAGAGCTTTCCAGGGTAAGACATGGGACACCAAATGGCTTGGAGCTGTAGCTCTAAGCAGACCGACTCACCTTCTAGAAGGAAAAACTGAAAAGTTCATGTGGCAGCAGTGGTTAGATAAATGTAAGGCTAGATGCTTGAATGGGAAAAGGGGGACTTCCTGGGTCTAGGAGGGCTCCAAAATTCTTCATATCAGTCTAGAGAAATATTTTCCTCATTTCTGTTTTAGTCTCAGGCTGATGTTGCCAAGAAAAGATCCATCATATTGCATAATAATTATAATGCTAATATTGCCATATGTAATATTTTAAAATGCAATACTTCTAACATGCCTGGCATGGTGCTATGTTCTTTATACCACGCATGATTTCATTTTAACTATCATGCCTCCACCCCATGGAGTAGACAGTAATGTCAGTTTCCTACTTTACAGATTAACAAGCTATCCTGAAGTCACACCACAAACATCTTGGTCCTCTGTTGGCTTTTTTCTTACACAGGATTGTCAGCTCCCCACGGTCAGAAACCAAGTGCTCTATGGGGTCAAGTACTCGTAGGAGGTAGGGCATGAGATAGGGCCAAATCAGGTAGCTTGTTCAATACATGAATTAAAATATATTGGAAAAAAATGATTAAAAGATCTCTTGGGATTCCTTATAAGAGGGTTTTACTTAAACTAAAAAGTGAGTTTCTCCAGAAGCCGCCATACTTCTCTGCGGTCCCCTTCTGCCCCTTCTCCCATCCCAACACCCACTGCGAAGTTCCTCTTCCTTCAGGGCCAGGTGTGTTTTATTGTGGTTATTGGGGTGACATTGGTTCACGTGATCATACAGGTTTCAGACGTTCATTTCCCTGATACATGACCCGTATATCGCATTGTGCGCCCACCACCCAAAGTCGAATCATCTTTCGTGGCCGTATATTTGGCTTACGAACCACTGGGCTTTGACTTTTCCAGACAATTGGCAAATGCCTCAGGGCCCGTAAACAATATTGTCTTTATTCTACTGAGATAAGCTCATGCTATTTTGAAATGCTAACTTGGCTACATTTTACTCGGGTCAAATTTTGGTCAAAATGATTGAATGGCTCAGTTCACACTCCGGTGTTGATGAGTGCAGACACATCATTGATCTAAACTATCACACATGCTCACGTCTTAGAAGGACCCAGGAGGCCCAATATGCGTCTACACAACACACATTTTTTTCAGCTTGAATGATGTGTTTGGGCTTAGATTCCTATTTCCCATGAAAGCCTCCGTCCATACTGAACGAAAGCAAGTGAGCTAGACCTGTGACAAACTCGCTTCGATCCGGCTGGGCGCTGGCAGTCCTGCTGCAGCTCCCACGGGCTCCGCGTTGTGGTCTCCGCGCACTCCACCCTCCCACGCAGAACAGCGCTCCGCGCCCGTGGTTCGGAGCCTCCGTTTCCCAGGTCCAAGCTCGGACGATGCTATAAAACCAGTGAGGTTTTTGTGGCTCCGCTGGTATGTCAGAAACTTGGGGAAAAGACGAAGGAAGCCCGCGCCGTGTGCGCTCTTAAAGGCTGGAAGGCATCGCCAACTTGAGAGACAGCCAGGGAGACCCTGTCCAGCGTTTGAGGCTGATCCTGTTCTCTGTCACAGGACCAGGACGCTGAACGAAGCCTTAAAGCACAAAGGAGTCTGAGTTTCCTTTCAGGGACCGCAATAAAATATGTGTCTTAAAAGAAAATGTAATGAAACAAGAGGAAACTTTAGCCAAGTGAGATGATGTAAAGGATCCTTTTCCAGCTCCCAGGGAACCCTGTAAATGTTATTAGAAAGGCCCCCTCATATGTGTTTCTTAAAAATTTCTGTTCTTCCAGATTATCCTTCTCAGAGGTTGAATCTGAAATGCCTTCCCCGATGACGAATAGACACCGAGTTTTCACCGCTACAGAAATGCGAAGTGAACTTCATCTCTTCCTGCTTTACTAATCGGGTATGCAGTGCTTTGGGTAATCCTGTGGATGCTTCCTGCCAAGTCAAGATTAAATCCTATTTTGAGCACAAATGATTACAAAAGCATCAATAATGATAAAGAAAAAAGATAAAGCTAACTTCTGTAAATTGAAAAGAGAGGTCCGTTGATTTGGAAGCTAGTCAAGTCCTGGGGAGGTGCACAAATACGCGCCCAGGAGCCATCACAACTCCTTCACCTTGGCTCGCTCTCTCGTTCTCCCCGGCTCTTTATCGATCCTTCATCTACCTCCAGTTTGCCATGGTTTTCTTTCCGGTTGAGACACTATGCACTCCCATAGGTGAGCCCCCCTCCCTGAGCTCTGAGCTTAGAAATGGCCCCAAGTTGGTTGTCACCTGCAACCAACGGGAGAAAGTGACCCTAGAGATCGGAGGACACACAGCGGAATGAGAGAACAGTGCCAGGGAAATCAAATCATATGTGCAAGTGTATCCACGTGTCTGCCGGTATCACCACATGAGCTTCGTAGTGTGCAAATGGCATTCCTAAAATGCTTTCCAAATATCCTCTAGATTTCAATAAAAAATAAACACACTGAACCCTAAACACTAACTTTACCTTACAGGAACCTAAACAAGAACACAAACATGCAAAATATAACCAAAGACACTGAAATGGAGAACAGGCTGACAGTCACCAGAGGGGAGAGGGGAGGGAATTTCAGGGAAAAAGGTGAAGGGTTTGCAGCAACAAGTATAAAGGTCACATAGACAAAAACTGGGGGGGTGGAAATGGGAGGGAGGTGGGGAGGTGGGGAGGGCTGGGGCGGTGGACTGGGATGGGAGTAAAAGACAGAAAATTGTACTTGAACAACAATTAAAATAAAATTTTAAAAAGATTATGTTTTTAAATTGTTGTTCAGTTACCGTCATCTCACCTTTTCCCCCATTGCTCTCTCTTCCCTGTTTCCCTCCCCCACAGTTAACCCCCCATTGTCCATGCCCATGAGTCCTCTCTTCGTGTTCCTTGACTTGCCCCTTCTCATTGTTATATTTTTAAAATTTTCTTTCTATGGAAAGAAAGGTTCTGCTTGTCCCCCCACATCATTTTGCATCTTGTCTCTGTTTGTATCTTTTCCTTCTTCAATGCTGTTTCTATCAAACCATTTTTAGCCCTGTTTTTATTTTTTATCTCCTCCTTTTTTGTCCTGTTTTGACACGACCCCTTTGTTTTATTGCCCTTTCAACACAGCGGCGAAGGATGCGTGTGTGCGTGCATGCACTTAGAATTACTTGGTGCGGGGGTAGAGAAAAGGCATGACAGATTGTGGGAGACACCGAAGAATGTGTTCATGGGAGGAGAAATGCTTTGTTTACTTCCACCCCTGGGGATGGAAATCAGAAAGTTTCTTTTCCAATGCCCACTTAATAAATACAAGTCACATACATGGTGTACATGTGTTTCCCATATAGAAGTATCCTGAATCAGTCCTGTATGTGTGAAATGTTTCAATTTTCCCGAAACATTCTAAAGCTTATTCCAGAGCCATTGTGCAAATAGTTGAGGAAGAATAGGATTGCTTTCTGAGCTTCATTTGGACATATTTCAAGTATAATAAACACATGTTAAGGTTATGCTTTGAACATCACTAAAATGTGTATCAATTATATATGAAGCAACTATAAAATTACCACAGTAGCATCAGGGTAAAGTTACTTACTAAATTATATACAAGAAAAATGTAGATGTCTAAAGAATAATTTTTCTGAGCTGTAGACTTGAATGAGTCGGGTTGATATGTACTATCAGCACTTTGCTTTATTAATCAGAGTAAAATAATAAAAGTTGCTTTGGATGTTCCTAGCCTTAAATATTTATAAGAATTACCTTATCTACACTAGTAGGCCAAAAGCTTTCCTTTATTTCATAATCACAGTTGCTCACCCAGCTCCATGGCTGAGACATTCAGACAAGATCAGCGTGTTCAGGGCAGTATGGCGGACGCCTGGGCTGAGTAATCCGGAGTTGGAAACGAGCCCATGTATAACTGCACACACCAAGAGTCAAGTCTTGATGATTTCCGAGGACAATCATAGCACAAAAAGAACCGACATTAGAAATAATTTAGATCATTCTCATTCAATTCTTCAATCTGAAAATTACATATCAACTTCACATACTAATGAATAAATGATTCAATATACAAACAATAGTATTGTTACCTTTTAATTACTATTAGATCTCTGCTTAAAATCCTGTGAAAGGATCTTTTCTCACAGCCTGTTTTTCATTCATCCTATGTTGGTGAGTTTGCCTGGTGTTTTCCCAAATGACCTGGGTTCAACATCTGGTCTGAGGAAGGGCTCTTCTGATTCAATAATTAAAATACAATGATCTTATTACAGTTGGAAAAATGATTTATTTGTCTTTATTATACACTGATTTTTGGCATGGTAACAAACAGGGGAGAGATAGTGAATGCAATTCCATGGGGCCAGGGATGGGTCTAATATTACCTAATACCTTCAGAACTGACCGTATCAAATTAGACAGTGATCCCGAGTTATAGAGGCAGACTCACGCTGAAGAGAGAGGACACTGTGGGGGACTTTGAGCTCTAGATGGATTGGTGGGATTAGATGGCATGCAGAAAGAGCATTGCTACGTGAAGGAAGGGCGCTGTTACATACAGCTGGGGAACAGGAATGAAATATAGGAATGAAGGAGGGACAATGGGGAGAAGCTAACAGAAACAGACAAAAGGGAAAGATCATAAATGAAATGACGCAACTGAAAAAGAACAGAACTGACCTGAAATGCGAAAATGTATGACCATGTGAGGGAACTATTTCTTCTCTTCCTAGACACAACCGTGGCCACTATTTTTAAATCATAGATTGGAAACTAAACAGGCTGATTTTCTCCCTAATAGAATGCCATGAGATTACTGTGCCACACCTAATTCATATCATTCTTTCTTAATGAATTTGCTTCTCAGTTCCACACCTTCTTCTAATGCCAAATTCTGAATCAGTGCATTTAATTGCTTCTCCATTTTAACCTTCCATCTATGTGTAATTAATTGTATGAGATTTCTGAAATAATTCAGAGTTGCTGACCATGGTCTGAGTGTCTATTTAACTGAACAATGCAGAATTTAGCAGAGCATCACGTCAGGATCAGCAGCGACAATAATACATATAAGGAAAGGTGGCACAGATCACTTAAAAATTAATTGGAGGATGACATGTTTGACAAACAGAATGTTCAACATGCTTAAAAAATAACTCTAAGTCTATTTATGGTAGAAACATTTTTATTGAGTTTATTGGGGTGACACTGGTTAACACAATTACACAGGGTTCAGGTGCACAGTTCCACAGCCCATCATCCATACACTGCATTGTGTGATCACCACCCCAAGTCAAGAGTCCAGCCGTCATCATTCATCCTCCCATACCTTCCTCCACTTCCGTCCATCACCCTCTCCCCCATAGGAATATTTTGTAAAATAGTGGCTGGAAAGAGAACTATTCATATTTACTTAACTATGAAGTTTAAATCTTTTTCCGGAGGAATGGTTTTGTGTCTTAGAACAGCAGCCCTCAACTCTCCAAACTTTTTTGGCACCAGGGACTGGCTTCAGGGAAGACTGGGGGGTAGGGTCCAGTGGGGGTGGAGCTCAGGGGAGCTTCACTGGCTCGCCTGGGTGGCCTTGGAGGTCGGGTACCCCTGTCTTAGAAAATCACAATGACTTCCGCTCCCAACAACTTAAATATGGAAAGAGAAGGGTGTTAAGAAAACAATATAAACAGGTTCACTTGTTTGTATAGCTTTATAAATTATAAAATCAAGGTCATGAAAATTTAAGGTAAAAATAAGACATGAAAAGTCAAGACACAAAGAAATATTGAAAGGGTATTCAAAGAATTGCCTTTTGAAATCAATACATCAATTACTTATTAGCTCAAAGGATTTCTTGGTTCTTTCCAAAAATGTAGATTCCACAGAACCAAACCGAATTCATCAACGTTCCTTCTAAAACCAGTTTTGCTTTGCTTTTTACTTCTCTATTCTTTTTCAGGGTACCACCTTTCCCAGTATCCCAGGCAGGAAACAAGTCAGTCACCTTTGGCCCCTCCTTCGCTTCTGACACCCAGCGGGGCAAGCTCTGCGCTGTGGCCGAAAGGCTCTCCTCCACCCACTGGCCACCACCTTCCCCGTCCTGCCAGGCATGGCCTCCTGCTTCCCATTGCTTCCCTGGTCATCGGATGTCAATGTCTCATTCTACCCGCAGGTGGGGAGAGTGAGCCCCTAGTGCTGTTACTAGTAAATAGCACACACCTTTCTCTTTTTTTTTATTCCTTAACTTCTCCGGATCATCGTGAACTAAGAACCAGATGTGTATTCTTAAAACACCTCAGCCCCGCCAAGCCCCTGCTAAGCATCCTGCACCAGGCCCAAGCAGCCTGGTGCTCCTGGGCCAGGGCTCCCCGACTCCAGGGCTCCCCCTGCCCACCCCCAACCTCCAGATCCCACCTTGCCCCAGGCCAGAGGTGTTCCCCAGAGCTGCCCTTCCACTGGGCTTCAGTGATTAGTGTGTCATTACCTTTCCTGTTGGCATTTAAATTTGCACCGCTCTGTGTACCTTCGGAAGTCTCATGGGTATAAGTCAGAGACTGCAAGATTACCATAATCCTTTTTCGTCTCTCCAAACCTCTAGCAGGACTTTCTAAACGTTTATCCAGTGAATCAATCAGCAAGTCGGTAAACACAGTCTCTTTAATGCACATCCAGTCTTTTTCCTTTTTCCGGCCTTTTGGTATTCACCAAAACGAGATTGTACTAAAATTAGAGGATTTAATTTCATTTGCCAAAGCAGGATTCTATTACAATTAAAAAATAATTAATTTATGGTTTCCTATTTTTGGGAGGGGAAAAAGACTTTTGTAGCATTTTCAGATACTGAATGACATAACTATTGACTATCGATCGCTTACTATGTGTCAGTCGCTGAGAGTGAATCAGTTTATTTATAATCATTCCTCACACCATTTCTATGAAGAATCGCTCTTACTCTCACTTTGCAGAAGAGAAAGCAGAGTCAGAGAGCTGAAGCAAGCTGCCTGGTGTCACATAGCTAGCCTGTTTCAGAGCTAAAACTTGGAGCTAGGTGGGCCTGGCTCTGTCTTAGTCTGAGCACATTACCGTAACAAAATACCGCAGGCTGGATAGTTCAAGCGGTAGAAAGTTATTACCTTGCAGTTTGGAGGCCGGAAGTCGAAGCGTAGGGTGTCAGGTTCTGACAAAGGTTCTCTTCCCGGCTATAGTCGGCACCCTGCACTCACGTCCTCTGATGGCAGAGAAGTCTCTCCCTTCCTCTTTTAAAGTTATCGGTCTTATTAGATTAGGAACCCACCCTTAAGATCTCATTTAACCTTAATTACCTCCCAACAGCTCTATGTCCAAATAGAGTCACTTTAGGGGTTAGGGCTTCCACCTACGCATTTGAAAGGGACACGAACGTTCAGTCCGGATGGAACAGGGTCCAAAAAGATGTCGGAGACATGCATTGGGCATTGCAAAAGGAGATCCAGGAAATCTGCTCCCAGGGATAGATGGTTTGACACCATTTCATCGTAACTTTCAACTTCCAGTCTCAGCTTCCAGTAATTCAGCGTGCTAGGTCAGGTCCCGCTAACTCCCGCTTCCAAATCCTACCTTCTCCGCTCTGAGAAACTTCCCACACATGCTCTTCTGGATTTCCTGGAGATTGCAGAATGCGAATTTTAGGAGGCTTCTTATTCAGCAAGGAGGGGTACAGCTGGGTGGGGCCGCACAGGAGCTGGGATGCCCATGGTCTGTGGGTGGTGGCAAAAGCCTGCCTCACTAGGCTGGCTGGTCCCTGGTTTGTTGGGAGAGAAACCGTAGGGACTTGCCTCATTCTAGGCAGCCCCAGTGATAAAATGCCAGTGTGTCTACGGAGCAGAAGCAGGGTAATTTGCCACAAGGCAGTTGAAAGTCCAACTTAGTGGCTGATACGATAGGCTGCTGGTTTCCCGGGAGACGAAACCCATGGTGTTCAGGTGGCTCGTGAAAACAGGACCAGCAATCTGAGAATTGAGTCTGGCACCAGGTAAATCCCAGACATCCCGCATTGCTTTCCTTGCCTGTACTCATCTCTCGGTGATTGTTGCTATTTCTGAAAGGGAGGTATTTCTGCAGTTTTCATTTTTATTACAAAACACATCTTATGAATATTTTCGATGTTAAAATTTTTTCTTATTTATTTTATCATCCTTTTTTGTTTGTTTTAAGACACTTCCCTATTATAATTTGTCTGACTCTTGTGAGACTTCCGTTTATCTATTTGTCTACATCTTTACTCCCGTGGAGAGCACTTACTTACGGTGGTGGTGTTTTTCATGTGTGTCCTGGTCTAAATTCTCTCTCTGCTTCTAGGACTCCTTCCCTCCTTGCTGCTCTGCAGAACATTGAACAGTATGAATGCTGCATAAAGGGTTTATCCTACCAACTTTCTGCTGCCGCTTTATAAAAATAAGTGCATTCCGCAGAGGCGGGAAGTGAACCGCTCTGTTCTTCTGTGAAGAGTGGTAGGGGCAGTGTTTCACCGAAGCTGCAGGCAGCCGTAACCCTCAGTAACGACTAGGTCGGGTTCACCTAAGCCCGCACGCTGTCAGTCCATCCAGAGAGAAAACGGGGGCGATGTTTCCCAAGAACAATATTACTTAAATGTTCAGGGTAAAAAAAAAAGTATAAAAATGACATTAAAATACTACCTGGTAGCCAAAAGCAAACAAACAAAAACGCATCTACAGTTAAAAATACACAAACTTGTACTCTGCTCCAAATTTTGTCATTGATACGCTTGTTTGAGAGCCACAAATGAACTGAAGACATTGAGCTCACAGTAATGACATGCAAACGGAAGCGACCTGTACTTCCTGTCATTCCACGGCTGCCCAAGCGGGACTCTGGGCGGCAGCCTCCCCCTGCTCAAGGCCTTCCCCTGGACGTCACCCGTTCTTCCAACGGTGGCATTCCCTCTGCCAGGAAACTCTTCTTCACCGGCTTCAAATCCTCATGAAATAGGCTGAGTCTACTTTCTTCTATTTCCAGCTTCCATTTCAATGAAGAATCGCCAGCCAGGAAGACAAATTTCTATTTCCTACATTCCAAACTAAACCAGAAACCTGTCACTACATTGTCACCCTGGAGGACCTGTGGGTCAACCCTTATCCATCAATGCCTTTTTGTCTCTGCTGAGCAACTTTCCAAGCTCTGTTAAAGTAGTATTTTCCAACTGGTGTACAGTTTCCGTTTTTCCTCTGTGAAGCCATGAACTCTTTGAGGACAAGGGCCATGTTCTACACATTTTGGCATCATTATGGTACCCAAAGATGTGATTTAAACCTAGCAGAAACAAATTTTGAGTAAATGTATTTAATTGAACACGTAACTTACATAGTGCTCATGCAACAGGAAGTTGTTCTGTGGGTTTTACAATAATTAACTCCATGGAAACTTACAACAACCCAGTAGCATAAGTGTTGTATTTATTCCCATTTCACGAATGAAAAAAAGGGAGGTTAAGAAACCAACCAACTGTCACATACGTAATAAATAACTGAGTCAGGATTCAAATCCTTGCAGTGTGACTCCAAGAGAGGTCTGTATCCTTGACACCCCTCTTTCTAGTCTGTCTCTGAGTGAATAAATAAATGAAGGCGTGAACAGGGCTACCTCGGATAAATTGTTTTGCATCCTGTACCTGCTTCAGTAGCAGCCGTTACTCACTGGGAAGTCTCTGCAGTGACAGATTGCTTTCTACCCTGACTGTACCGTGGTCAAGTGTCGCCCATTTCCTGTTTACACCACCTGTGCTGTGAGAGATTCTTGCTTTCCACCACTCTCTCCCTTTCTCTTCTATGCTGACTCTCTTTCACACCCAGTTAATTTTGAAGTCTTCCCACCCCTTTTCCAGTTTATGCTGTATCTTGGGTGTTATATCTTTTGCCAGATGCTACTTTCCAAAATTATATCATCTGCAAATTTAATGAGGCACACGCAATTTCACCATCCAAATGAATGAGAAAAAGTCTTCTTTGGGGAATATTGATCAAGCTAATTGTTGGATATGTCATGCGATTATTTACTTGGACAAGAGATTAAGAAATTAGTCCTGAGTCCTTTAGAAATAAAGAGCTTCTAATAGGTGTATTGCACAGGTCATATTTCCATGATATAAAGCCTAGCATTAGGAATTTAACTGAATACAAAAATTCATAGATACCAGAAGTATATTATTATACAACTCAAATATTACTAAGAAACATTGTATTTCTTTAGTTTTTCTTTAAGTAATATGAAGTTTCCAATTGGCCAAGCTGCCGGGAAGTTAAGACTTGGTCATTCCTGGCTCTCCTTCCCCTTTCTTAACAATCTCATGAGAATCTGGAGGCCTAACTGATACTCAGAAGATGGTGAAGGGTGTCTAGTCTCCGTCCGTGGCCATCATGGGTGTCCTCAGCTGTCCAGGACTGTGTGTTCCCCTAAAGTCTAAGGACAACTTGCCAGTAGCCCATGTGCAGGGCTCAGGAATGCTTTCCAAGATTGCCCCTCCATGCCTGAGATCCACATTCTCCCCAAGGTTCTGCCATTTCCCCTGAGACATAGCTGGGCCAAAATTCCTGAGTTGTTGAAGTAACTGCATGCCTCTCTGTCTTTCCCAAGCAACTTTCTACCTTGGGCATCCTTTCCCTTCCTTTCCCTTTCCTTCACTTTAGAAACATTCAGTATAATTCCCTCTGTGAGTTCAGGTGTTTACAGAAGACAGGAAGAGCCAATGACTGGCAAACAAATTTGCTCTCAGCAACAAAACGTTCATTGGGCAAGTGGCAGTGAGAGGGGAAATATAGAAAGAAAAATGCTAAATTAGCATATACATAAATTATTCTGACATACTTCATAACAGGATTCTAGCTGTTTTTGTTTCCTCCTAATTTTAGCCAAGGAGAAAAGACGTATTTGCCGTGCAAACATATCAACAAGTGATCTTGCCAACTGAGTTCTACCAGCAAAAGCCTAAGAAATTCAGTGGATAGGGCTGATCTGTCCTGCACAGAACTCCTTTCAGAACTGGGACCAGTGAGGAAGAGATCTGGCTTATGGGGAAACCTGTTCTAGGAGAAAAATGAGACAAGTCTGAACAGAGAAAGTAAATGTGTTCCATCATTTCATTAAAGACTCATGGGAGGCAAAAGCTATGGAAAGGCGGGGGGTGAAAAATTAGACACAGTCTCAAAGTTGGCGCTCTTTCCTGCTTTCAGGGGTAGAGAAGAACGTGGAAGTGAAATGAGGGCACGTAGGTACAGTCCCTGTACGGTGTGCATCAGGGTCACGTGTTCGCCATGCTACTTCGCAATAGAAACTTCACATAGGAAATGCTTGATAGGTGCGAATCCATGAAGCTGTCCAGCCTTGGCCTCCATCTGGAATTTCTTAGCTGGGGGACGCTAGAAGAGCAGTAACATTTTGATTCCTCAACCAAACTGGTGCCCAGCCCTTTATTACACCACTAATCACCCCACTACACCTGATGTTCTTACTTAGGCTCAGTCGCCTAGAAATTGAACAGTCGTAATCCAGGAGGAAGGGGTGGTGGTCCGGAGGGGGGCGGGTTATGATGTATCACTCGCTCAGAGCCTTTTCTTGCTTTTTGGTGAACTTACACTTGGGACGGATCAATGTTTACAGTTCTCAAGGGCGTCATAATCATTTGTTTGAAGTCTGCTTGTGATTTATAGGTCACGTTTATTAAAGTTGATATAAAAATTTATGCAGGGATTTAATCCCCAGGGCTTTAGCAAATAACCATCATCAGCCAGTGGGAAGTGGGTGGCGCGCCAGCTGTGAGCTCTCATTGTCCAAACGCACACTTTCTTATCACAGCTCGTACATCCCTAGGACTGTCTGACACGCATGATGGGGGCTCTGGGGGAGGGAAGAGCTGAACTGCTCTCTGGAAAGAGAGAGTATTTTTACAAGATAGTATAGAATATAACACTTCAATCTGAAAGAAACAATAACACAATGTCATTTTCCACCAAAGTTTCTAAGGACTTCTAACCAATTTCTCTAAAAAATTGGTATAGATTTTTGTCACCTCACTTCTTTTACCTAAAAGGTGAGTGGAAAAAATATATAAAGGATTACTACTATATTTCATTAAATATAAGTTAAATCATTATTTTCTGTTCCCTTGAGGAGAAAAACTACCACCAATGAAACTGACACAGTGTTTTCTTATCACCTAATATTTATATGTTTCTAAGAAATACTCTGAGACTCATTTTCGATGTAGATTTTATTACATCTTTCTTCTCTGTTTCTGTGTCTTTCCATGTTCATAAAACAATTTCAATGCCAACCCATGGGTAATCTTTATTAAGACATCTGAAAAAGCAATGAAGGTCAACCTTTTTTGAACACCAGCTGTACGCACAAGTCCAGGAAATGACAATGACATGAACAGCTATGATTAAGTTCGATCATGCATAGGCCGAGCAATTATTTCACAACCACTGCCTGATTAAGTGGGGTACTAAGATGTATCCTAATTCAAAAGGTAAAAAGTTTACATCTCAAAATCAGTGAAATACAACATTTGGGTGTGAGTAAATTTTTCCTATTGCCAATACTTTGACTGTGTTTGCATAACTTTGCATTTTTCCTCTAAAGATATGCTACCCTTTGAATAAGGCCTTGTGCCAAATGATGTTTAAAAAGATGCTACCACTCATTACCCACTTTGAGTTGCTTTTCTACTTGGAATGCAGCAGGGATTCACTGACACCCCCACACCCAGCAGCCTTGTGCAGAAATAGGCCTGGCTTACTAAGGGTATATTATTTCACACAAATCCAAATACAGAATATTGGTGCATCATTAAAACTTGAGAAATCTTAACCTGTCTTCACACTTAAGTGACAGATAATCAGAAATGAAGGTGGCTTTTTAAGATTTCCAACCAGATCCTTATATGCAGTTTTTAAAATTTTTCATAAAGTTTGGATAACTAAAAAGAACTGAGTTTGGATGTGGGATTTAAATCCTAATGAGAGCCAAATTAATATCCATCAATATTAGGAGAAATTTGGTTATTTCTGAGCGGAATCAAAGAGAGAGAAGCTAGAAAGGACAGTGAGGTGCTCTGTGAGGTGGTACAGTCAGTGGGAAAGTCCCCGTGGTGGGAAGGCGACAGGGTTTGGGAACAAGAAACTTATCGCTCCATATTAAGTGGGCTTGTGTTGCTATAATATAAATTCTTCCATCTGTCCAGACTGCCTGTACAACCTGCTGTGCACACAAAGATGTACAAAGGGGATGTGTGTGATATGAAAAAAAATAAAAAGAGGTTTGGTTTCCATATTTGAGGAAACTTAGCGCATAATAGAATAGTAAAAACGCCTAACCTGAATGGATTCAGTAGAACGGGGAGCTCAGTCATGAGTGAACACAAAAACAAATCTCGTAGATATTCTCGGAAATCCTAGGGGAAAGCCTTACTGATCTTCTGTAAGTGATAGAATGGAAGTCCTAGGTATTCTTTCCTATAGTTTAAGTGCCAGCTTGTTGCCAAGTGGCCTGTGGGATCCACACAGCACAGCACAGATGCCTGGCCGGGCAGGTGGGACAACGGATAGACGACAAACATAAAGGAAAGCCAGGGTCAGGGTCCAGCCAAGAAGTCAGCTACCAAGGACGTACACAGGTGTCAGATTCTTGCTCCCCAGTGGCCAGTTAAGATCAAGGCACAGCTCTGGAGGGTGTGACTCAGTTGGAGCATGAACTGAAAAATCGTGGGTTCAGCTTCCAGTCAGGGCACATGCCTTGGTTGCAGGTTTGGTCCCTGGCCGGGGTGCCTCTGACAGGCAACTGATGGATGTTTCTCTCTCTCCCATCGATGCGTCTTTCTCTCTCTCCCTCCCTCCCTCCCCTTTCTCTGAAATCAATAAGCATGTCCTCCGGTGAGCAGGGAGAAAAGATCAAGCCTAATTGGAAAAAAAAAGGGGGGGTTTCTGATGGTAACAATAAAAAGAATTTGTGCTATTAGAAAACTGATAAGAGCCTAGATAGCCACCTTCTTATCATTCTTTTCTGAGGCTCCCGCCCCTTGGCTCCTGGCCTCTGGGTTATACCACTCTCACTTCCTTCTTCCAGTCTTACTCAATCTGCCACAGTTACCCTGTGGACACCACACCCTGAGGTGGCCTAGGAAATGTCCGATAGAACACTTGGGATTCACCCCGCTGCATGAATCCCACTCTGTGTTTTAATCAAGGACCTCCTCTTGTTTCTGCTGGAGCAAGGCCAGTCTTGGCCATTGTCCTTGTTTGTGACATCTGCCTCTGGCCTCCCTTCTTCGTGATCAACAAAGCTAACTTGTCACTAGGGTCGTGTGGCCAAAGCCCCTCCCACAGTTCTCAGTCACCTCTACTCGCCAGTACAGGGGCAATTTGCCTTCTTCCACCTGGCCAGATGGTGCCGGGTCTTAAACTCTGAGGCTCCAAAGGATAGTACTATTTTCTAAAGGATAAGGTCAGCATAGAGCAAAACAAATAAACGAAAACAACATTAAGTCCTTTCAAAAGGAAGCTGCACCCGCTTTAGTCCGAAACACCCTGCGGCAATGTTGTGGAGGCGTTAACTATTAATCTCTCGGTAAGACTAGCTCATCAACAATAGACAGGAGTCCTGAAAACAAAAAGTTTGGGGGGAGGAAGTTAACCTGCAGGCAGCGAGAGGCAGACCAAATCTTGTTTCCATTCACCCTGTCCTCCAGCCAGGTGACCTCATAACATTTGCAATCAGGCATCCTTAAACAATTTTTGAGCGCAAGCTTCAAATATAAATATTTACTTGTGTGTTTATAATATATACATGCATGTGTTTATGAGATCGAGTGATATAATGAGGGTTAATATATAATAAAGTAAATAACAATTAAGATACTAAAATATCTTGTTCATCACGATGGCTTCACACGCTAAGCCAGTATTTCCAGGTGCACCGTATGTTCATGGTGGGGATCGTCGTTAACGGGAATGCCTACAAATTCACCTTTCAGATGGTCTCTTCGGTAATTGTAACCTTTGCCTCCTGTCTGTCTGATCTGATTAATCAGGTCTTTGTGTGAGGGCTGATGAAGGGGTGAAGGTAGGCGCTACGCAGGGGATCCGGGTCATTGCTGCTGATACTTAGACTATCGGTGTCATCTCCGTCTCATCAGGTATCTTACAAAGAGTCATCTAAAGCCACTTGTCCGCTTCGTAAGAATTGGTCTGGTTCAAACTTTATAGGAAAGGTAGACACCCTCTTCCCTCAGGAGTCCTACCCAGGTGGCAGAATGAGCAAGGATCCATGTCCACCTCAGCCAGGTGCTAGTTTATTTCTCCATTTTTATACTGAAAATGGATTAGTAAGCGTTCTAATATTTTTTTCTGCACCCCAGTGGATTGTTGGTTTAACCCACTGGCATGTTAAATCCAAGTTTGGAGACTACCATGTAAATATCTGAATTCATCTCACAGTGTAAACATTTGAGGAATTGAAAAAAAAAAGCCCTCAAGTTTAAGAATTTGACTCATTTTTTTAAACTCTCATCTTAATATGGGTATGAGGGTAGAGTGGAATTTCTCTTGGAAAGAACTAAAATTATACTCATATATTTTTAAATATTTTAAAAATGTACTAGTAATTCATTCCAGTGCTTCCGTTGATGCTCAGCTTGGGACTGAGACAACGCAAACGCTCCAAGAACAAAACAATTATTGGCAGCTCCACACTACAGGGCGATGGAGGGCATATGAGGTGCTGCACCCTAAATAGTGAGAACGAAGAAACGTGCCTGGTGGCGGATAATGGTTATGAAGTGTATCCAACAAAATAAATCAAATGGACCACGTTATTTTAAAGGAAAGACTGTTATTCCCTCCTCTCAGAAGCAGATAAAACTATAATTCTTAATATAGTGAAACGGGTTTAGACAGCTGTCAGTCTGCGTACCCACTAGGGTGATATGCTGAACAGTTTCTTGCATGCGACCACATGCATCCTTACTCCTAATATCTGGATTTGTAGTAGTACAAAGATACCGTCTCTGAAGAGCACAAGATAGAGCATTGTAAATAATATTTTTTATTAATGCCCACCCCAGATGCTACCTGTGGCTTCTTAGGAAGACTGAAAACCACTTAATCTGATTACACGCCAGTGACCACTGAGATTCATACAGAGCATAGCCTTCCTTAAAGCAGACATTCGCTATTTCTGTTTCTCTCTGAATCCTAGCGCAATTCCACGAACACAACCTGAGCTGGAAGAAACCTTCACCAATAAGACATTTTCTTATACACTCCCCACGTCAAGTTTTGGCTGGGACTTGATAAGGCAGAGACACCATGTTGTCTTATTCTCGGGTTCCGCAACCTCTGGGTTAGGGCGATGGTGATGTTTGCTAATAGTACGTTCCGCAGGTTAAGAATGAGAATGGCTTCTGTTGCCCCAAAGATACCCCTCTCCTTCGTGCAGGGGGGTGGGGAAAGAAGGTCAAAGTGGGCACAACTGCAGTTACCAGTTTGATATTCCCCCGGAAAATAATAAATGTTGATATTAATCCCACCACCACCCACATTCAGTTGGCCAGGACTCACTCATGTGAACGCAACATACTTGCAATGAAAGCTGTAAAGTGTGGCATTTCCGTGACTCTAGAAAAAGAGAATTGTGTGGTGAAACACAGGAGTGTATCTGCCAAGCAGATAATAGACCCTCAACCTCAGGAGTAACGAGAGGGATGCAAATTCAAGCATCAGTAACATACCATTCACCCCCATAACATGGCAGAGAATGAGAAAGTCTAGTAACACGATGGTGTGTGCGAGTAAGGGCCACCATAGACTGCAGGTGGATGCCTGGCTCATTTGGGTGAACAGTTTCATGGCAGTGAGTGCCCTTGAACGTGCACAGATCCTAACACCCAGCAATTCTATTCCTGAGCGCGTGTCCTGTGGTAACTTTCAGGCAGAAACCCACATCTGTACACAGATGTTCTTTGCAGGGCTATGGATGAAAAGTAAGGCGACCAAAAGCTCCATCAATAAGTGAATGAATAAATAAAATGGAGCACATGTGCAATCAACAGAACGCTACTCAGTGATCAGAAGCAACAATATATATTTTTTCTCTCAATTTTTTTATTTGGCACAATAAAAAAACAACAATCAAGACAATATGCTTTTTTCATATTCATACAGATTTAGGAAATTATTGCTTTTTCTCCTGGAGAGATAACCTACAGACAAAAATGGAGTAGTGCTACATTGTGAAATCTTCAATTCCCAGAAGCCAACAGCTTAAAGAGGAGGAGCAAATACGCACACACACACATATACATGTATATGCATACATGTCTATACATGTGTGTATATGCATATACACATATGTACACATGTGTATATACACGTGTTAAGTGAAAGAAGTAAAACGGAATGAGATTTGTAGCAGCTATTCCTTATGTAAAGTTTTGAGAACACACTATGTACTTTTAAGGATACATATTTTATAGAAATAATGGGAGTTAGACTGCAAGGGCCTACACCAGAACAGGTGCGTGCGAGGGGGGAGGCGTGTGGAAGGAAGCAGAAGGCAATATAAGAGGGGGCATGTGCAGTCCAACACCGGCTAGCGTGTCAGCAACTGGAAAGTCTGAACCGAACCCCGGCCTCCGTGGCCTGCTCGGCCACCAGGACGTGCGCTCCACGGGAACCGCGGGGGAAGCCCGAGTGGAGGGTTATAGTGTATGATCATTTCCCCTACTTCTGAACCACATTTAATCACATGTGTTCGGACTTAGTTTCCACGCCTCCTTCGAATACTCTTCCAATAATAGCTCACAAAGCAGGAGAGCTGGGGGGGCCACAGGCTCATCTGTTCCAACCTTCATTTCACAGAGAAGAACACAGACTGCAAGCAGTCAGGGAGTCTTCAAGGCCTCCTTTCCGTATCCCGGTTCCTTTTCATATGTGAATTTTAAGCTCAGACGAGGAATTTGTTTCCTTTTCTAAATACTGCCTTTCCTCTCCACAGGGTTGCTTCGCATTCAGCAAAAATAGGAGCTGAGGAGGATTCAAACCAAAACTATTTTAAGTGTAAAAACTGAGGCTGATACTAAAAACATGTTTTTTAACTTATTTAAATTGTGCGCATCTGCATTTATTTGTTTTCAGACTTTGTAGGTTCTGTGGGTGGTAGCCCAGGAAAAAACACCCCGAGACATTTGCTCTGGGACCGCACAGTGTATAAACAGCATTACCATGGCAGATAGGAATGTGCAAGCTGAAAACCACCAAGGATTCAGAATCCAGACCCGCAGGCAGCCTGTGTGCTTGAAGGGTCCGTGATTTCCCCTGTCTCATTTCCCCCCGCTGAAGAACACGTGCTTCTTCAAAAGAGGCAAAGATCTTTACTAGTACTTTCAATTAACTACTGCTTCATGTCCTGGTTACAGCCATTTACTGCCAAGTTGCTGTTTGGGCAACAGTTAATTATCAGCTGTCTGGACTAGCTCACCGTAAACATATTACAGTGTTTCATCACTCATGTTTTATTTAATTTCACTTGTCATCAAGGTCCTTGATTGGAGCTTTGTGATTTAGTCTGAAAGAGGTGATTTTTACTCCTGATGAAAACTGCTTGTCATTCATTTCACGCTCTGTTCCAAAGGCAAGGATGAGCCTCTCCCACCCAGCGGGGCAAGGTCTGGCACTCTCCGCGGACACAAGGAACCAGGCTAGTTATTCTAATCTTGATGCTATGGCAAGAGGCTAAATGAGAGACACATGGCGATGTTCGGGTGGGACAATCTGTCTTCAGTTAATAATGACATTTCCAGGGTGGGATTAGTAATGAGAAGACCTCAGGACACTGCCCAAACTTCCGATGTGAAGAATGAGTGAGCTCCCACAAAGGATTTGCGGACAATGGATTAAACTTCAAAGATGAGATACAGTTTTCCGCGGAGATGTTTGTGTCTTGCTGGATGCTCTGGCGATGACACAGAGCACTCATATTCAACACACAGAAACATGTGCAAACACTGAGACGCACCAAATGATTGTCTCCGTACACTGGTCTTTGGTCCCCTGGTCAGCCCCCTGGTGACGCCGGTGGAATGACCTGGAATAAGCCCTATCTCTGACACTCAGCTAAGCAGAGACAGGTGTAAGAAAGGCCCTTCACTGTGAGGTGTGTCAGGCGCAAACACACCCCTGCACGCCTCTGTTCTTCTCTGACATGGACAAGGCATGTGTGCAAACTGTGCTTTCTCCAAAGGGAGACCCCACCCCTGGTGTCCTTCCTGTTCAATGCCTGTGGGCTGCTTTCCTAGACAGAAAGGGCAGATCTTAGTCCTGATTCTAAGAAGGAGCTCAGAAAGGAGCTTCCCACCTGAAGACCTTGCCTGGCCCATGAGGCTTTTGGTGCAACTTGAGTACATCCCTCTTCAGTGTGACTAAATAAATAAATAGACAAAATAATGCCATAAAGTCAGTAAATATGCCACGTCTTTAAAACCCAAATTTGCCCAAAGTTTTATGTCTATTATATTCCCCACTACTGAAATACTAGGCATTAGCAGTTAGCATTATTTGGAGCTGATTCTAACTTTGTAGAGTATTGGGAACAACCCTTAGCTACTTAGCCCAGGATCACCTGCTTTTGTACACAAGAGAAGAAGAAAGAAAGGGCTCCAGTTGAAAAACAGTTAATTAGGGGACTTCCAATTATCAAAAAAAAAAACAAAAAACAACAAAAAAACAAACCCACAACATTGATAATAGCCATGGTTTTCATTTATAAATGTATAATTTTGTCATTAATAATCCATCAAATGAATTATTATACTGATCAGCAAGGGATATCAGTCATCCTGAAGGACTGGAGCAACTATTAGCACCAAGTAAAGGTGGGAAAGGAGGAGCAGGTGGGCTACACGCAATTCGTCCCTTGAAGGGCACTGCAGGAGGAGATGCACACTTCAAATACTGGCAGACCAGGAGAAACACCAAAAGTAGCAGAATGACCAAGGGGCCACAGAAGCCTGGACCAGGGAGTGTCCAGTCTCTATGTAAGTACACACCTGTTCCAAATATGCGTATTGGAATAGTTGCAAAAACTGAGTTGGAAAGATTAATAGCTTTTATAACCAAAACACTTTCTTTATCTCCTGTCAAATAGCTCTGGGCAAGTTGTTTGGGTGAGCAATCGGTTTGAATGCTGGCCGCAAAGCTGATGATAAGCTTCACAAGGGCAAGAATGCTGCAGTTTTAGTCCCGGCCATGTTTCTGCTTCTCACAGCGCTCAAAAGGTGATGCTGACACAAAGTGATTTTCAGTGAAGTTGCCTAGGGAGAAGGAAGGAGCCAGGGTGCAGAAGAAATGGTGAGAGATACCCCACAAGAATATGGGGGTGGTCTGACAGTCATGACACACGGTGCCAAGGACAGGAGGGGATGGCCTGGCCGCATGTGCAGGCTGGGTGGAAGACGAAGGGAGGTCGGCTAGGGCAAGGGTCTAGCAGAAAAAGCTGGATTCTTCTGGGCCCCTACGTGTAGCTCAAAGTTCTGGGTGCCCAAGAAGGTACGCCCTGTGCTTGAGATGGAGGCAAACTATGTCAAGAGGGAAAATGAGCTCATGATTAAGGCAAAAAGTGTGTAGAATATGTACATGGAAGAGGTTCTTAACAATTAAGGACCCAGTTCTGGAGCTATTGACAGAGACAGGGCTGGCTAAGGAAACTGAGGGGCTGAGTGGGAGCCGAGTGTGAGTGTGGCAAAAGGCGGGTGCCTGTAGCGGTTTGACTGGAGATTGTGCAAAACACCGATGAAGGAGGAACTTTTTCAGACTTTGTGAGGACTCCAGCAAGGGAGACAGACTTGAGCAGAGCTAACCAGCCCCAGGATTCCACGGGGGGAAAGCTGCTCTGATTACCTGTTCCTGTCATGCCCAGGTAGGAAAAGGTCAGCTGCAGCCTCAATCCAGTCTTCGCTCCTAGAAGCTAGGGAAGCTGGATCCTGCTCTGGGAAATCTGCACTACGCTGCAAAGCTTCCTCTGACCCAGCCTTGGAGGTCATGCATCACTTCCACAACCTTCTGATTATCAGGAGTCTCTAAGGCCCACCCAGATTCCTAGAAAGGGAATTACACGGCCCTTCTTGAAGGGCAAACAGCAAGATCACGTTGTCAAAGAGCATGGTCGCCACTTGGAACATGCCAAATGCCACAAACCCTTACTGTAGCCAAAGCAAAATGTTTTCCCCAGTTCCCTGAGTAAACAAAACCACCTCCACTCAATTGCTTAGCACTCTAAATCTGAAGATCATCCTTGCTTCCTCTCTTTCCTGCACTCCCACATTTAATGCAGCATCACCAGGTTCTTCCTAGTCTGCCAGCAAAACAAGTCTCAAAAGTACTCACTTCTCTGCATCTTGGTTGCATCCACCCCGATACAAGCCATCACCATCCCTCACTTAAATCACTGCAATAGCCCAAAATTGATCTCGCTTCAGTTCTTGGCCCCTGTAATGTGTGTGTTATCATAGACAGATCAGTATATTTAATCCCCATACATAAGATCATACCACTCCTATGCTTAAAAACTTAGGATGACTTCCATTTCACCAGGATAAAATGCAGATGCCCTCCCCTGGCTTACAAAGCCTTCTACCAGGGTCTGGCCCCTGGTCTTCACGCCAGGCCCTTCTGGTCACCTTTTGACTCCTTGCCCACTGCAACTCAGGTTCACTCTCTTTAGTTTGTCCAACACCCATGGGGCCTGTATCTTAGCTGTTTCATTTTCCTGAACTACTCTCTGTACTTTGTATGCTGTCGTTTAAGAGTAAGTCTCAATGTCACTTTCTTGTGGCCCTTCCAACCTCTTCATATAAAAGTAACCCTCAGATCACTGTCATATTCCCCAATTTAGTCCACTAATTCAAACTCAGTAAGACGTAGGGATGTGACAGGTAACTGTCTGGATCATGATAGCAAATACAAAGGTTGGGGTTGTATTCATATGGTTTCACATTTTCTTAGTTATTTCCTTACCATCAGACACTCACTTCCCCACCCCCCTTACAATGACAGCCCCCCAGGAGCAGAGGACCCTCCGCAGACCACTTCCATGAAAAGCTGCTGGCCCGTGGTTACTGTACCGTGTGTGCTGAGTGGTGTAGTGCTTCAACGTGTTGGGTAACTTAACTCAGTACATGGTAAGTGGTGGATGCATTACTTTTATAATAATAATTATTTCATTGACCTTTTTAAAATTTCATTTTTATCGTATTTTCCCCTCCATTACCATTTAGTCCCTTTATACACCCTCTCCCCAGCAATCACCACACTATCGTCCGTGTCCATGAGCCCTTTTCTCCTTTTTGCTCAATCTCTCCCCCCCTCACCTCCCCCCACCCCCACTAGCTGTCATCTGCTCTCCATCTAGGAGTCTGTCCCCATTTTCCTTGTTAGCTAAGTTTGTTCATTAGATTCCACATATGAGTGAAATCATGTGGTGTTTGTCTGTCTCTGACTGGCTTATTTCACTCAGCGTAATGTTCTCCAGGTCCATCCGTACAGTTGCAACAGGTAAAATTTTCTTCTTTTTTACAGCTCAGTAGTATTCCATTGAGTAAATGTCCCATAGTTGTTTTACACTTACCTTGAGAGATATAGCTGATAAAATATTGCTACAAGCAATATCCAATATTTTGCTGCCTATTTTTTTCTTCTACGATTTTTATAGTTTTGGGTCTAACATTTAAGTCTTTGACCCATTTTGAATTTATTCTTGTGTGTGGTATAAGAAGGTGGCCTAGTTTCATTTTTCTGCATGTAGCTGTCCAATTTTCCCAACACCATTTGTTGAATAAACTATCCTTAGTCCATTGTATATGTTTACTTCCTCTGTTGAATATTACATGATTATGGGTTTATTTCTGGGCTCTCTATTCTGTTCCATTGATCTGTGTCTGTTTTTATGCCAGTACCAGGCTGTTTTGATTACTATGGTCTTGTATATATTTTGATACTAAGTAGTGTGATTCCTCCAACTTTGTTCCTCTTTCTCAGGATCTCAGTTGCTATTCAGGGCCTTTTGTGGTTCCATATAAATTTTTGAAATATTTGTTCTAGTTCTCTGAAATACATCATTGGAATTTTGAAAGAAACTGGATTAAATCTGTAGATTGCTTTGGGTAGTGTGGGCATTTTAAAGTCAATTCTTTCTATCCATGAACACAGGATGTGCTTCCACTTATTTGTATCTTCTTCAATTCTTTCTTCAGGGTCCTGTAATTTCATTTGTCCAAGTGTCTTAATTTTCCAGTGAGGGAACGGCAGCCAGAATGGACAAGCCTTTTGGCCAGCACCGAAAAGACAGTTGGGAACTGCATCACAGCTAAGTTAACTTAACTGCTAAAATCAAGAGTCCTGCTTATATCCCTAAAGTTTGTACCCTAACAATAAGCATAGTGCTATGCACACAGAATACTCCATCAAGGTGTCTGTCAGTGTCAGTTGTCAGTGTGCCTGACAGCCAACTCTGTGCACGCATCAATGAACGATGTGCCATAGTTTGGGAAAGAGCATAAAAAAGAAGCAGCCCTAAAAACAAAGAGAAATGGTACCGATGGCAGACAGCGGCAATTGACAGTTTTCCTGATCCGAACTCATGTTTCTCATGCTCTTGGGATTACACAGAAGCGGCCCTTTCAACATTTGCACCCCGGGATTAACATCTGCGCGAACGTGGCGGTAGAAAAAGGCAAAGTGGATGAATTTCTCAATTGTTCTTCTGGACGTTGAAGGATGTGTTTCCTTGGACGGTTTCAGTTCACAGGTGCACTGGCCACACACTAATTGAAAGAATTATTTTCTTAACATTTAGTGTCATCCGCAAAGACTTTTGTGAAGAGAACAATTGTTTTGACCAGCTGCTAGGAGCTGTTTTTATTAATTTTTTTAAAGAAATCAAACAATGCTGAAACAGGAAAGCGTTTGTAATATTCCCTCCTCCACATTCTTTTGGGGGAATAAATGAAAAACAACAACCTCCAGCTCTAGGAGGCTAAGACCTTTGAAGACCAAAATGCTGGGTTCTGTAAACAGCCACAAGAGACGCATGTCCTTTTCCTTTCTATTTTTATCCTCACCCCAAGATAAGCTGTCCTGTGTGCAGCATGTCTGGGGGACACCTGCTGGGCCACAGCAGGCCCATCGAGAGTCCGGTGCTCCTGATTTCCACTTAAACAAGAGAAGGTGCCCCAAGTTCCCCAATTTTTGCTCTTTGGGTGGCTGCCAGATCCATCCCTAAGGGATTGGTCCTAGCCTCCTTATGGAGTCAAATCCATAATATATAAGACTTTCCAAAATTTCCCAAGGCAGTCTGTAAATCACTCGGAACCTAAATGTCACCGCAACATTATGTTACTTTCTTCTAATATTGTGCTTTCTCTCCCTCTTTGATTTTAAAACCTGCCCTCAAAGTGGCAAGCTTTTTTTTTTTTTTTTTTAATGAAGGAAAGCCCATACAGAAGAGACAAATAAGAGACCCATGGAAAAGCTCTATATGTTGTCATTCTTTTCCCAAGGGGAAGCCGGCAGTGATTTAGAAAAAGATCATGAGAATTAACGTTGAAAGTGATAGAGTGTATTTCTCAATGATGAAATAAGACACGGACCAAGACAAAATATTATTCTACAAGTCAGAATCGGGCTCTTTGACAATTTTCAATCTTTTCTCCGCATTTTCTCCACTACGTGTTGTTTGTTGATTTACCGATGATGGCCATTCTGACAGGCATGAGGTGCTGTCTCATTGTGGTCTTCCTTTGCATTTCTCTGATGAATTGTTTGGGAAAGAGCATTTTTTCCTATGTCTATTGGGCATCTTTATGTGCTCCTTGGAGAAGTGTCTCTCAGGTCCTTTGACATTTTAATTATGATGTGTCTTGATGATGGTCCCTTTGGGTTTATTTTGTTTGGGACTCTCTAGCTTCCTGAACTTGTGTGTCTTTTTCCTTCACCAACTTAAGGAAGTTTTTGATCATTATTTCTTCAAATAAGTTCTTTATCCCTTGCTCTCTCTCTCTCTTCTCCTTCCAGTACCCCAATGATGTGGATGTTGCTATGCTTCATGTTGTCCCAAAGGTCCCTTAAAATGTCCTCATTTTTAAAAGTTCTTTTTCCTTCTTGCTGCTCTGATTGGGTGTTTTCTGCTCCCTTGTCTTCTAAATCACTGATTTCATTCTCCACTTCATCCAACTTACTGTTTATTCCTTCTAGTGTATTCTTCATTTAAATCATATTCTACTTTTTTATTTTTTATTTTTATTTTTTTATTTATGTATTTTAATTGTTGTTCTTGTACAGTTTTCTGTCTTTTGCTCCCATCCCAGCCCACCGCCCCAGCCCTCCCCACCCCCCTCCCATTTCCACCCCCGCTAGTTTTTGTCCATGTGTCCTTTATACTTGTTGCTCCAAACCCTTCCCCTTTTCCCCTGAAATTCCCTCCCCTCTCCCCTCTGGTCACTGTCAGCCTGTTCTCCATTTCAGTGTCTTTGGTTATATTATGCTTGTTTGTTTGTTCTGTTGATTAGGTTCCTGTTAAAGGTGAGATCTTATGGTATTTGTCCTTCACTGCCTGGCTTAGTTCACTTAGCATAATGCTCTCCAGGTCCATCCATGCTGTCGCGAAGGGTAGGAGCTCCTTCTTTCTTTCTGCTGCATAGAATTCCATTGTGTAAATGTACCAAAGTTTCTTGATCCAATCATATTCTTTATTCCTGACTAGTTTTATAGTTTCCATGCTTTTTTTCATGCTGTTGTAGTTCTCACTAAGTTCCTTGAGCATCCTTGCAAACATTTTTGAACTCTCTATCTGATAAATTACTTGTCTTATGTCATTTAGTCCTTTTTCTGGAGATTTTCCTGCTCTTTTATTTGGAGCATGTTTCTTAGTCTCTCCATTCTGGCTGCCTCTGTGTGCTTGTTTGTCTGTATTAAGCACATCTGCTGTGACCCCCAGTCTTGGTAAGGCAGTCTTATGTAACCGATGTCCTGTGAGACCCAGGGTGCAGGCTCCTTGGTCATCTAAGTTGGGTGCTCCAAGAATGTCCCATGTTTGGGCTACGTGGGCCCTCCCGTTGTAATGGAGTCTTGATTGTTGTTAGCCTGTTCATCATGGGGTTGACCCCCAGCCTGGCTGACTAGGAGAATCAACATTGACCACAGAGCATGAGCTGCTGTGCAGGTGCTGACCACACAAAGCAGAGCTCGCCGCTGCAGAGTCTGGTGCTTGCCAAGATCTCCCTTTGGAGATGCTGTCTGTGAAGCTAACTGAATCCTGTTCTGATGTTGCCCGAAGCTGGCCATTGGGTGTGTTGGTTCTGGGGCCTCTGGGAGGCACTCTGGTGCAGACCAATGTCTAACACTACCTGTAATTGGCCCAGGCAACCTATTTGGAGCTACAGAGCGATCCACAGTTTGCGGCTGCCTCTGCTGGGTCTGGGGGTGAGCAGCAACAACCAAGCTGTGCATTAAGGCCGGCTTTTACCAGAGCCGGGCCCAGGGACAGATCAGCAAAAGTCCCGAGACACTTCATAGCCACCTCTGCCTGCTTCTGCCTGTCAGCTGCTTGGTAGGTCAGTCACTGAAAGAGCCTTTGGTGAAACCCGAGTTGCATGCAGTAGGTTCTCAGTAAGTCACCAGGTAGAGGGGAGTGGTGTTCACCAGATTGATATAGGTTCAAACTCGGTACAAGTGCTGCGTGTGAGGCCGCTCAGCAAATGTCACAGGGTGCACTAAGTCTAGCTGCTCCCTTCTGGGTGCTCGCAAACCTTTGTGCTAGGGCAGGGACTTGGGGAGTCATCAGGATGAGGTCAGCAGGGTTTATCAGGCCCGAACCGGCCACAGTCTGGCCATGTGAAGCGAGCTCTGCCCTGCTCAAGCATGAGAGGGAAAATGATCCCCGTCCCAAAGCTGCACAGCTCAGTCTGTCCCAGACTCTGCCTGCAGCCCGATTTCAGCAGGTGGCCGTGGTAGGAGTGCGGAGGATGGGCCAGCGGATCTCTCATGAACGGGAGGTGCCGGCCATGTGTGGGATAAGGCAGGGCAAGTGTCCCAGCCCACCCGAGAGCCACAGACTCAGTCTGTCCTGGTTTCCATCCAGGTCCAGCAGGGCAGAACCAGCAGAGTTGAGTGGGTGGGACCACCTGGAACCCAGAGAGGGAGGCTGTTGGATATTCTGTAAGTGGAAGGTACCAGTCAGGTTCATGGGAACGTGGACGGAGTGGCCCCTGCCCCAAGGCCACACACAACTCAGTTACTGACACCCCTGGAGTCTGCCCAGACCTCTACATCCAGGCCCAGGCAGCTGACTCCTGAGCAGGGCACAAACTCTGCAGGGTGGGGTGACAGGAAGTCCAGAGGATAAAGATATTGTATTCCCCCAGGCTGATGCCATAAGGAAGGAGGTGCTCGACTCGAGAAAGGCTGCGTCTGTGGTGTGGGAGAGGGACTCTGCACAGAGATGCTGGCAGCTGGCCCCTCAGAGCTCTTCCCGGAGCCACAAACCCCAATCTCCCCTCACACAACTCCAGTCAACTCTGCCTCCCTCCACCGGAGACCAAGAGGAGTGGCTGCAGAGAAGATTTTGCATGTTGTCCCTTTAAGAGGGTACCTGTGTCTCCAGAAAAGCCTTGTCTCTCCCTGGCAGACAGAATCCCTACTGATCTTCACAGTCAGGTGTTATGTGGGTGCTTCTTCCTGTCTCTGGCGCTCGGGACCGGCCGCCTGGCTTGGGGTTGGGACCTCAGGCTCCTCAGGAGGAACCTTTGCCCCTGAGATATCCCTTTGGAACCTCGGTTACTGCCCCCTTGATCGAGCCAGCCCCTTTCACGTCTCTGCCGTTGCTACCAGCGTCAATGTGGCTTCTTCTGTAAATGCTTGGTTATAAGACTGCAGCTGCTGTTCAGTTGGTTATTCAGGTTCACGGCTCATATTTTGGTTGTAACTCCAGTTTGGTCCTGCAGGGAGGACGGTGTAATTTGCATCTACTCTGCTGCCATCCTGGATCTCCTGAGCAAGATTTTGGACACACTTCCCTGAGAGCACAGCATTGTTACAACACGCAACTGCACATGTTAGTGTGGTCCTCACGATATAATGCCTTCATTCTGGAACATGCTTTCCTTACCTTTAAAATTTTTCTCTTTTTTTTTTTTTTACATTAAAATCAGCAGCAAATTAAATGCGAACGTCTAGAGAAATGAAACACTTGCACTACAAATTTACACACGCCGAATCAGAAAAGGAGGAGGTTATAGTTCTCTTGCCGATTGTAAACCCCCAGACTTCTAAATTTGTACACTCCATGCATTAAAGGGCAACTTAACCTTGCTTGGAGGACTCTGACTCTTGCAATTCCCAACATATGTTTATTCTTCAAACGAAAAATTGCATTTCCACCGGGTTTAATATTAATATACCAGCTCTGCTGGTGCTCAGGCTACTTGTTGGAAATCAGTCTGGTGCTTTTAAAAACTACCTAGAGCCTTGTAGGTAACTGGAATCTCATATAGGAGAGGAGCATCAGAATGGAGTGTCAAGTTGTAATTAAAGTGCCAGGTTGCTTTAAAGGACAAAACATAAAGAAACAATCACATATTCAAAGTTACACAGGGGCACCCGGCCATCCGATGCTGCTTGGTTTTGCCATCACTTATACGTGCTTCTCCCAGCAGGCAAGCTTCACAGCTGGGTTATTGTCAAGGGTGCCGTTTGCTCAAAATTAATGCATCGCCAGAGTCACCACCCCCACTCTGCCACAGCAGCTAAACATGGCTGACGTGGTTCGCACGGTCCTGCCCCAGATGTTGGCTGTATCAGATAAAATGGGGAAATTGTGCACTTCCACTTTTTAACGTGTCTTGGTAATTGCTTCTCCTAATGCAGCTCTCAATCACCCCATCCTTACTGACCTTCCCGGTGCAGAAACAGATGTGCGGTGTCATCGTATACTCAGGACTTGAAGATTACAAACGAGGCAACTGAGCAGGGCAGGACAGGGTTGAGAGTCACCACGTAGATATTGGATTTCCCACTGTGTCCAGGGGAACTGTGTGGAAAACCCACAGAGGGAAGGTAGGGTTAGAGCGAGAATCATAGCCGCTTTTTGCCAAAATTGCTTATATGACAGGAGAATGCAAAAGACACCCTCAGTTCTCCCAACATCCGCCTCCACTATGCGCTCTCCACTTTAATACGTTACAAGGACTGCAATCCAAGAGTCATTTATTCACATGCAAGGAAATGAGGAAGATTCATCCCCCAAAGAGGGGCAAGCATAGTTTACCGCTCAGCCTGAACGTTACAGAATGTTTTAATCAACAGTTAAAACCCTAATTCTAAAAGAGTCAGTCACCTCGCAGACGAGGCCACCCTCAGAAATGCCCTGTGGAAGCTGACGCCACAGGGAAGCTGGGGCCCGATGGCTGAGCAGCAGGTGACCCAGATGTGCACATCTGCTGCAGCCCGCCCCCTCCGGCCAGCGATGCCTGGGCTGCGGCCTGCCACTGGGGACAGCCAGCACAATGGGGAGGCAGAAGAACAAGGTAAAATGACATTGGGGGGGGGTGAGTTATGATGATATTCTTTGAAATTCCCAAGCGTTGTGAAGTGTCTTCAAAGGGATTCTCAAATCCAGGATTTAGTGCTCTGGGCAGCTTCCCAGGTACCACAAAATCCCCATGTGTGCACGTCTCCTTTGTTACTCGTGTGCACACGCCCTCCCTGACGTCAAAGCCATGTTTGCTCAGCTTGTTGAAAATGTGTTCTGTACTGGCTACATTCTCCCCTTTTCTGAGCCAGTGAGGTTTCTGCAGAGCTCAGGCACTGAAGCTGCTCCCCCTGGAAGGGCAGGAAGGACAGTTGTTTCCGCGTCGAGCCATATGCTAACCAGACAGGAACTTGTTTGTCTTAGAAACCTTGTGTTTGTTTTCTTGTTTCTGTTTGTCTGGCATCTAACCAGAATTGTGCTAAGATATCTGTTCTTGGCTTTGTGAATGGGACATGTTCCCTATTTCCTGATCCCTTGGTGGGAAATTGTTCTAAGTGCAGCACATGGCACACTTCTCTCCCTACCTTGAAGAGTGAATGTGGGGTGGTGGGGGTAGTGTGGCTTGCTGCTCTTGTGCAGGTGACAGGGATCGTCACTGGCTCTTCTGAGATCTAAGCAAGTCTCCGGAATACCTGCCAAAGTTTGATTGAATTGCAGCACAAGGAACTTTAAAAAAAGCAAACATTGTCTTGATTGTTCAATGACCTTGTTTTAGCTATTTGGAGACTCAGTCATTCACAGCTATTCTAAGTAGGATGCCAAAGCCCTCATCCTCTCTTTTGCAGATTATAGTGTTATTTCAGAGACTAGAAAGTAGGATCTGCGACCAATAGCCTGGTCTGTTCCTGTAATTTATAGGTAAGATTGGAGAAAAAGGGGATGGTGTTTGTTACATGCCTATGATGTCACAGATTTCCAGCATTTGTTACCTGACGTTAATTCTGTGAAGTACTTATTTTCATTTCGTACCTGGGAAACTGGAGTAAAGGGAGCTTGTCTAACTCATTCAAATTCACACAACCGATAATTGATGGACTCAGAATTTAATCACATGCCAGAATGACTCTAAGAGACATTTTGTACAATATTAGAGTTCTGATTAAAAAAAAAAAAAGTCTCTAACACTACCTACTTAATAGAAAGATCTCATCACGTCATGGCTAACCCCTGACAGATCTGGTGCTGTTTTCAGATCACAGATGTCAGGTGGAAAGCAAGTAGCTCTACAAGCTTCTGGTGATCCAGTCAGCGACTGACTAGTCCACCTTCGTGTCCTGACCACTCTGCGCCCACACCTCACCCTTTGCTCTGCAACATTTCTTTCCCATTACCGAACGGCCTGCGCTGTACCAGACCCTTTGCAGTGCCCTGGGTGACAAAGGTAAGTGAAGAGCCTCCCCCAGAGAGAAACTTGCCTTCCAGTTACATTTCCTTTACCTCTAAGGCTGAGGGAATTAAAAATTCACTTATTTTCACAATTGAGAATTTAAAGAAACAACCTGCACTCATTGACAAAGGCTCATTCCTTTCTCCTGAGCTCAGCTAATCCCAACCAAGAGTCCCTAAAATTATTGGGGTGATTTAGTTATTCGAATGTTGGTCTTTGAGAGTTTGAACACATTTAATCAGATTAACCGGAAATCGTATGTTTACTTGAGAAATAGCTTACAGGCTAATTAAAACACCAAGGTCCTTTGAGTTTTTACTAGAATTAGAGCGAAATATGCCTTTAATTCTCTGGAATGGGAAAACTAATTGTTAGTTTTAAATATAGTGTATAAGCTACAGGGAAACACCTTTCCTTGACTGCACCGACAGGACTGAGGGAGGAGCTAATAAGCCAATACCAAGGTGGGAAAAACCGGTAGCCTCGGCACGTTGTTCCAGCACAGGACTGGCAGGAAGGGGGCTTAGGGATTAGACATCAGATTTTTAAAGAAAGGGGAGATGGAAAAGACTAATGCAAAGTTGCCAGGATAAGAAAGAGACCCCAGAAATTCTGATTTCAAGCCCATGACACCTCCTAGAACACACTAGTCCCACCAATTCTTGTGTGATCGCTATTTCCTAGAAAACTATTCAAGGCTCTGAAAATATGATTAAATTACCAGTGCTTCTGCGATCACCAGAGCATGTGTTATGCTCCAGGTTTTAAAAGTTGAATGGTAAAGTGTCGAGAGAAAGAATGCAAGGAAACGCTTGTTATCTGGACCACCCACGCGATTGGGCAGCATCCACGTGGCTGGCCCAGGACGTTGGATACCGTGATAGCTAGAGGCTCAGCCCCCAAACAGATTTATCAATGAGTAGTCAATGAGTAACAACAACATCTCGTTTTCGATGAAAATCACAACCCACAAACAGTTCATAACTTAAACACAGTTTTTTTGTGTCCCATTCTCCCCCATGCCATTTTTTCTTCTACCAAAACGAAGGACCTCACAGAGAGTCTGCTAACTTAGAATTGTCACCAGACTTTTGTGACAAGTAAATGCTGCCAAGAGACCATGAAAAGAGCTGCATCCATGGGCCAAAATGGTCATTATAGCTAAATGAGACAAAATATTGAAGGGTGAATACTTTTTATTTAGTTCAGCTATTAAGTCTTAATGCAAAGAAATAGCTTTCCACAAATCTGTAATGGACACCAATTTTATCTCTGCTGTTATGAGCTTTCGAAACTCTTATCACGGTGTATTTTGGCGGCCAACCAAACCCAAGATGCAGCTTAATAGATTTAACCTGAATTTCTAGGACTTCTCCTCTTCTGCCATTCAAAGTACACAATTAAAACCTCTTGGTGAACTGCTGATAACATTTCTCTAAACTAAATTTGCCTTTGGATACAAAAGGAACATTCCTGGATAATGACATAACATTGTCAGTGGGCCAAAAAGCAAACATGTTGCAGAACACTTTTGTAAATGACAAAGTATATTGTTCCAGGATTATATGCTGCAACATGCTGTATCACTAACTAGGTATTAGGCTGCTGGGACTGCAACAATATCCTTTGTGGCCAGAGAGGATGTGTCTCTGTGAGACCAGCTGCCCGGATGTCATCGTATACAAACTCTATCATTGCAGGTGCCACGGTGAGATACAGAACTGAAATTGAAAGATTGTACGTGTTCTTTAAACTCCCTTTGTGTAATCGTTACAGAGATCTAGAAACACCGCCTGAGTCAATACTAGCCTGAAATATTGGATCAAACAACGAAAAAAAACCATTTATTTAACAAATATTTATTGAATCTCTAAACTGCGCCTGACACTGAGTAAGGAGTTGGAGCTATAGTAACCTTATTGCGCTTATGACCTTCCAGGTTGCAAAGACATTAATCAGCAGCTCATGCAGATGAACATCAAATTGCACCTGCGGTGAGAGCTGTGCAGAGGATGCTTGGCTAAAGGCTGGGTGTGCTTCAGCTGTGTTAGCTTGGAGGCGCTGCCTACATTCTCTGGGCTTCCCCTTTTATTTTCTCAATGGGACTGATGATGGTCCACGTCTCCAAGGGTTGTTGCAGGGGTTATACGAGATGATTGATGTGAGTGCTCATAACAGTGCCTGTCATGTACTACGCTGTCAGCACGAGCCAGCTGTTATAGTTGCCACTCTTTTGTTACTGGCCTTAAAGATGGTCAGCAAAGCTTTCCCTGAGAAAGTGACCACTGGGTAAGGAGATCTGAGGATGAGCTAAAGTTAACAGAGTAAGGAAGGGAGAAAAGGATGAGATTTCTTCTTGGGGGACGCGCAGATAGGAATGTCCCGAGGAGGGTGAAGGCCTCGCCAAGAGCAAGGGCCCTGCAGCGGCTGACGCGGGAAGGGTGGGAAGATGTATCCTGAAGCTAGAGACGTGGACGGCACTCAGCATCTCTGTGGGCGTGGTTAGCGCATCCGAAATACTTACCTTGAATTTGCAGACACTCAAAAACGGCGTTTCCGTTTGTTGTGGGAATCCTAATTTTCCAATGCTGTACAGAGCAAATATAGCGTATTTCTGCTCTTGCAACTTCGGAGTGGACCATTTACTCTTTCATTTATCCATCATCCAACCATTCAACGTTGAAGCCTACTTTGGGTCAAGCACGGGATCCGGTGCTGAAATGACAAAGGCGAACCCAGCACCACGCCGCCACCATAACGAGGGAGCTAGAAATATGAACAAATAACTCCTAGAGTTTCTTAAAAAAAAAAAGAAGAAGAAGAGCCAATCCCCATGAAGGAAAGAGGAAAGATCCACTAATTCTGTGGAGAATTGGAGGAAGCTTTAAGGAAGAGACTTCGGAGACTGGAAGAATAAATTGAAGCGGGAAAGAGAGGAAGGTGGGTGACCCATGGTGGAGAGAAACAGCGCGCAGGAGTGCGGGGTGGGCGCCGAAAACGGCGCAGGGAGCACTGGCCGGAGCCCGGGTGCGCGCAGCTGGAGAGGCCCAGAGGGTGAGGGCTTTATGTGACTTTATTCTTTGACAACCTCAAAGAAAAGAACTGCGTGGGAGAGGGCTCATCGCAGGAGAAGACGGCATCCTTGCATTTTCTGACGGCTCGAAGGACAGGGCAAAGGAACGTGAATGAGCCAGTACAGACCACGCTGCAGTGCTTCCAGGTCTTGGTGGGTTTTTGGAGGGGTTCGGGGGTGGCTTTTGGGGGGGTTTCCATCTAAGCTTCTTCCTTCCAAGGTGAAGCTGAGAACAGAATTTTATTCCAGCATTTTTACCGAAAGTGAGAGACTTGGTATCATGGTGGATTGGCAAACCAAATCAGAGTACAAATCTTAAAAAAGAAAATTTATAAAATTTGTAAAATTTAAAAATCATGTTTTTGAAGCAAGCATTTGAAGTCACCATTAATTCTCATTGCATAATGCTAACTAGACAACAACAAAAGACAAGGCCACATAGAAGTGAGAGACCTCGCCATGGTTACAAACGCCACACGGCCAAAAGAAACACTAAGAGGAAAACAACCAAAGTGTTCAAGTGTACTATATCTGAAAGTGGAGATGATGGGTGACTTTGTTTGCTCCTGTTTGCTTTGGGAGATTTTCCAAATTTTCTGCGAAAATATCCATTGATTTTTAAAGTCAGAATAAAACATCATAATTCAAAGTCATCTTAAATAAACATCATCTGTGGTCGAGACAATGTGGAGGGAACACAGTGAAGAAACCCTGAGCCTGCCAGAGTGTGAGCCTTCGGCACCAATTACTGCAGAGCTTATAAACTAATTCATGCCACCGGGTCACCCCTCAATAACTGTGTCAGAAACGAGGCAGATGATTAAGGGAGATAGAGGCTGTGAATCCTAATCCCCAAATAATTTTCATAAAGCACCTACCAGAGGGTCAACACACCATTAATGATAGACTCAGCCCTTTTTCATGAAACATGGCGACTTTTCCTTTCATAGAGGAGAAGACATTTTTGGCAAAGCAGTAAAACCATATGATCATCAGGGGCCTTAAGGAATTCGGAGGCTTCCTGCTGAGTGGAGAGCAACTGAAGGTAGTCACTTATGAAGGAACAAGCCTCAAGGCGAAAGGCAAGCATGTCAATTATGGCGATTCCAGATTATAGAGTGCTGCAGTGCATTTGAAGGAAAAGTGATTTGCTCGGCCAAGGGTGGGCACACGGGCATGTCTAAATCCCTAACCTATGGCTCAACTGTTAACCCTGACATAGAACATGTAGCATCACGCTCCCTCGAATACCTTGTAAACCCAGTTGCGCAGGAATTATCATTATTATTTTTAAGAGGTGAGTTGTTTTGGATAAAATAAAAAGGAAGGTCAAACCAAAAAGGAAAAAAGAAATAAGGAGGGGAAGTGAGAGAAGGAGGGAGGGAGGGAAGGGAAAAAAAGAAAGAAGAGTATATGCAATATGCAATTTGCTTGGGTCTGGGAACATAAATTGGAGAAATGGTACAAAATCTCAATGAGAATCTCCTGATTTCAGCCAAGGTCAGACGGTCAACACCATTTTGAGGAGTGAAAATCATCAACTTGTAAGAGTACAGAAAATAAGACACTGAGCCGTGAGAGGGGCAAGGCCGTCATGCCAGGTCCTGTTGGCTCTTTCCCGCTCCCTCACGGTCTGTGAGCGTAACCAGAGCAGCCCCTCACTTCGTCCTCTGGCATCGCTTCTGTCTCATTCTCTTTCAATCATATCAAAAGTACACCCTCACTGGCTGACACATGGCCTCTCTCTTAACTTAATATTCAAGAGCACTATCCATGAACCCCAGATATATTTAGAGACATTTCCCAAGGGAAAAGTAGAAAGTTTATGTCTGGCAAGTAATAGTTTCATTGTTACAAAGCAGAATCAAAATGTTTACTGGAGTGAAAGAATGCATAGCTTAATCAGCTAACTCCTCCTTATTAGAAGGACGTGGGGCTATAATTTGGAGTGAAATCATTCCGCTGATCCAAAGGCCAGTTCCAGCTTGTTGACTTTAATGAGAAGTAGAGCGCTTGGAAATGTGAACGCAGTGGGTAATAGTTATGTGAAATCTTCGAGAACTAGGGTGTTTTGCTCATGTGGAATACGATGGCATCTTGCCTAGATCAGGGAACCAACAGATTAGCACATTAACACGTTTAGGAAACATGCATGTAATTTGCTTTGCATGTGGTCTTTGACTTGTAGGAGGAATACCTAATGATTTTCACACTGTCAGACTACTTTACAAAGCATTTCTAAAGAGTGCTGGTTGCTCAGAAGCTTCTATAGGGTAAGTATAAGCTCCACTTTTGGACAGAAGAAGTCCTGTAGAGGAAGTTTCCAAAAAATGCCCTAAAACTATAAATAAGATAATTTTAAAATAGTTCTTAGGCTGGCCTTTAATTGCACATTTTTAAAAATTTATTTTTTAATCACAGTTGAAAGTGTGCAACATAGTGATTAAGACATGCACATACCTTAGAGGGCTCGGTCCCCTAAGTCTAGTACCCGCCCAGCACCATGCGTAGCTGTTAGAGTATTATTGACTGCATCCCCTACATCACATCCTCAAGACTGTTTTTATAATTGGTAATTCATACTTCTTAATCCCCTTCACACCTTTTTTTACCTACTACCCCTGGTCCCCTCCCAATTGTTCTATCTGTAAGTTTGTTTCTATTTTGTTTGTTCTTCTGGTCCTCAATTACACATTTTTAACCTATGTTATGTATGTAAGTCTCACATGGTAGGGGTGGATCTAAATACTGCATTCACCTCAACGTCCATAATTCTCACAGCACATCCACAAATTATGAACTACCAAGGCAGCCCAGAGATGCTTTTTAAGAAGACATCAATTTCATTCAGCTGGTAACTAGAAAAGCCTAGATTTGCGCCTGAGGAGCCTGGCTCCAGAGATTCCCGTCTTTACCACTACGCTGCACTGACTTTATCCAGGGACAGGCTGAGCATTCTAATGTTCAAGAGAGGGCCTACGAACAAGTAAATGTAAATACCGCTGTTCACAGAATTGGAGGCACAACTTTCCTCTTCCCGTTTCACTTGAAAGGGGGAGAGACTATACTTGCCATTTATTTAGGCTCAAGCCAAACATGTTAATAATAAGTTGCCATACACTGTGAGATCATCATTTTGATTATATACAACGTTTCCACTACTAAGATAAAATATTAGTCAATCAATAGGTGATGTAATGCCTCGATTTGTATAAAATTAATTAATTAGCAGCTCTGCTTAAAATACGAAAGTAAATTTTATTATTTTATTATTTTACGTCTTATTATTTCCTTACTCATTCTCTAACAGTCTCCTCGGTGACTCAAATGCCCGTAGGGTTAGGCCTTAAAGGGTCCACAGTAGATCATCCACTGCACGTCGAAGGAGGAGGAGGAGAAAAGGAAGAAATAAGAGTGAATTTTAATATAGAAAGCAAAGGGGGTGGAATGTGTAACAACTACAGAAATAGAGTAAAGGAAGCAGCCCGCACTCCACGCTAACCTTTCCAGGCTAAAGAAAGTCTCCTTTCTAGGAAACAAGGCAAGATCAATAGCTACGGAGATCACTGCCCAGCTTTGTTGTCTGGATACTACATGCATGTGGAAGTGGGTTTACTTCCAGGAGAGAGTATCATTTTAGCAGCATTTTCCCCTCTGCATCCGTCCCTCCCAGGTGACACTTAGAAATTATCACTTGTACATTTTCCTCTCACAGACCCAAACTGACCCAGGTGAAGGAGCATCCAGAATGGCGCTAGCAGTAAGGGAGTGATTGAGGTTAATTAGATCCACTGAGGCAGCAGAAGGAAGGTGATAGTATTCCTTCCCAGGGGATTTTTTTTTTCTTGCTTCTGTTTTATCTAGCAGAGTTGTATTTCCCCTTATTCTCTCCATCTTTTTCTGATCATTGTCTTTCCACACATCATGTTCATGTGGTATCTAAAGAGTCCACACATTGAGGTCCTCACACTGAAAATAAGAAATAAACTAAGAATGTATAAAAAATTGACACGAGACCTGCCAACTTAGCCAGACTGTCTAATAAGCTCCGTATTGCAAGCTAAAACCTAAAAGATTGGATTCTTCCACCAGATTTTCCCCCTCTGAAGCCTCAGCTGATACAGCAGAAGAGCATTCACCCTGGGTAATCAGAATAGAGCATTTGTAGTACATTTTTTCTCTCCCTGCTCCAATTCTCATCTTCATTTGGTCTTTATGAATAGCCAGTCAAGGGTTTTAAGCAAATGAGAATCATTGAAGATTTGTGTTCTGGATCAGCCCCATCAGAAGCTTCGAAGAACAGATTCGAAGTAGGTGAGACTGGAAGCAGGAGGTCTAGGCAGGTGGCTGCAATGCCCCAGGTAGTAGGTGAGTCACTGAGTCCAGCCAGGGGAGTAGGGAGGGGAAAGATAGAACGGATTTAGGGCTGTTTGACTCTGTGGTTAAAAGAAACAGAGATCTGGAAGAAGAGCAGGTTTGGACGCAAAAACAAAGATTTCATTCTCAAACAAACTGAGTTTATGGCCCTTAAAGGTAAATTAGACGGAAAGTTTCAACAGAGGGGAACTCACATGGAATTCATGGAGAATTCCGTGAAGGGGGCATCGGCAGCCTGCAGGTGTCCAGAGTGATAAGCAAACGCAACGTAACTACAGGGGGATTCACAGTGCGAGCAAGTATCCGCTCAAAGGCAGAACTCTCGGAAGAAGATGTAAGGGAGCAGGGGTGTAACAATGCACCAAATACAGTCTATCAATCTTCAGGACGAGTCTCGCCCTTCTAAGCTCTCTGTTGGGCTGCAGGGGCTGAAAGTAATGTTTCCGTTTAGATTCTGTGAAAAGAGGCACTTACGTAAAAATTAGAAGGCAGAGAAGAAGGACATGTGGCTCCCTAAGGGCATGTACTTGAGTATCAGTAGGTGGTGGATTTGCAGATTTACCAGAGGCGTCTGAGCATTGTCCTGAAATCACCTACTTTAGGGCTGCAGGCAGCAGAGTTTATTAGCTGGATTTTACTGTGGTTTTGTGAAACAAGAACAGCTTCCTTACACTCTGCTCCCTAAGCAAAAGCCTCTAATTCTCTGTGTTAAATCTCCTTCTGTTCAAAATACTCACAGTAAGGTGTATCTTCATGAACAAAGCTTTACTAATACGGTAAGCACAGTGTCAGAGGGACAGAGACAGTAGGTTGAGAGTGAGTGGCATGTGAAAACAGCGGGGAAAAGGGACAGACACATTTGCTGGGAGGGAACCTATGAGAAGGAGAGAAGACATATTAACTGCTAAAAGCAAGAGATGGGTCACAAAAATTCTAGCATGTTTTGATAGAATAGACCTGAGTGTGTTTATAAACTAAGGCGAGCGTCAGTAAAAAAAAGGAGAAGATAAAGATATATAATAGTAACCAGAACTGATGTAGTTGGATCCTGGGCTAGATGGAAGGCCTCAGGGCTAATGATGGGCAGGTTGCCTACAAACAGAGGGAGGGGTATTCCTCCCTCCTCTAAGACCATGACAGGAAAGAGGGTATGAACTGAGAATTTGAATGAGGCTCCTCTCGTCTCAGCGAAGTAGGTTCAAAGTGCAGAAGACGTCAGGGTTGGCCATCCAACATCCATGTCACCTTTTGATAAGTAAATCCTGACTTCTCTTGGAGAACGATCTCGTCTGTTCTCAGCCTTGTGACTCTAGAGTGGAGCACAAGACCCAGTCCTAACCCAGTCAGAACACTGCACCCCAGTCCACAGTGGTTGGTCCAGGCATGTGCAGACACTGGAGCTGGTGGGATGTGATGGGACACTTGTGGAGGCTTCTGATAAATAGGCAAGTCAATTTTCCCAAAGAACTCCAAGAGAGGATATGAGTTACCATGTTTCCATCATCGGAAGAGTCTTCCTAAGAATAAAGTTAAACCAGAAGGAACAGAACTGAGGAGAAAGGGATTGAGAAAGACCAGGTCCTGGTGATGCAGATCAAGCGTCTGCTCTGAGCTTCGTTTAAAGCCAGATATGTTCCTGGACTTTTCAGTTAGTTTAACCAATAAATTCCACTTTAGTTTAAGCCAGTTTGGGCTGGATTTTCTCTCATTTGCTGAAAATGTCCTAAACCATATAGTAAGGCTGCCTGCTAAAAGTGAAGGGGGTTGGATATATTCAAAAAATAAAATAAAAAGCAGGCTGATAGTATAAACAGCACAGGGAAGGATCTTAAACAATAATCACCCAGTTAGGCCATAAAACACAGTTCAGTTTGGCTGAACTCAACCACGCTAATGTCAAACCCCAGTCAATAATTTGGTTTTTCAAAGTTCTCTATGGCAACTAAAGGAACTGGGTTTTTTTCATCGCTTGCAATTGCCTTTGTGAAGTGTGGACCGCCTTTGGCTGGGCTCATATGACACCTAACATCTGGATGAAAATTGAAAAATGTGATGTCAACCATGTGTTTTGTCAAACACAATTACAAACCCCTGGGTAGTTAGAAAATATCTAATAATTGTTTCAGATTTCATCTGAATCATGTATGTATAGCATTTGTGACTCCAAACTTTCAGAGAGAAGGAACATAATCTCTGCACCCACCATTCCTGTGTTTTACAGGTCAGCCCCCAGCCTAAATGTGATGTCATCTTCCCCCCACTTAATATTTCCCCTGTGAGTATTTCCTTGGTGCAAATACATCAAAATTTCAGCTCCATGCGCAACTGTTCATGTTGGAGTCATACGTCTTACATTTCAACTCTGTGTCACATACATGGCAGTAGAATGTAGGATATTCAAGTTAGAAGGTGAATGTAGACTTGGAGGAGCAAAGCTAAATGTTTTATTTCCTCACGAATGAAACTGAGGTTCAGAAAGGTTAAGTAACTTGTGCAAGTTCTGACTGCGAGTCACTGGCTAAGCCAAGGCTTGAACCCATGACTTCTGACTGCTCTTACTGCATTACACTGTATTTGTCATAACCGGCAAAGTGGAACTATATTATCTTGCAGGAAGGAGCATGTTGTGACTATGAATATATTTAAAACCACCCCAAAAAGTACTGATCATCCCTAAAATGCTTTCCCCTAAACATCCCCAAAAATGTTATCTTCAGAAATCTAAAAATTTTCACTACGTTATTGAATACCTAAGCACCGTAACTATCATCTCTGTCCACCCACCACTCCTGGGGTTTGCTCTTAGAATATTTAATGCCAACTCATGTGGCCACTCCACCTAAAGGGACTTTTACATGGATTTTCTCGTATGTGTCATTCTCTTTTTATGTTTCTGTAACAATTTTATATGCTTGCTATTACCTAGTAGAATGGAATGTAATAGAAGAATCAAACACATTTATGCAATATGATCTCATTTGTAATAGGCAGGGAAGGCTTATCTTTATTTTGTATAAGTAAATAAAGAGGAGAGCTTAAATCCCTGTCTTTTGAAGTAAGCCTCTTACTTCACAGGCCGTAATCTGAGAGCGCAAGGCTATTTGTTCTAGCCTCAGGGGGGTCGTGACCCCATGACTTCTTGCTCATTAATTCATTCAATTAGAATTGTGATACAACCAAATATTCCATAACAAAATTTCCATTACTTCACTACGTTTAATCATTGTCATCAAATGAAACGTTATAGATTCACATAAACACAGTTCTGAGCTAAGAATGGTACATGCAAGCTAATTTATTCTGAATTAATTTCAGTAAAAGAGGTTTTATAATTTTCCCCATGACTTATAGGTAGAATCAAGATTATGAATTAAAATAGGACTTACAAAGAGACAAGTTTGGCTCAAAAACCTAAAGAAATGAACTAAAAAATTGGTAATTTAAGCAATCAGTATATGCTGCGCCCTTTTTAAGTCAGAATAGATAAAAGGTGAGGTCAAGAATTTAAAAGAACCTGAGCTTTTAAAAATGGTAGTGTTCTTGGGTCTCACAGAGTTTTAACTTCCAGGAATAATATTCATAACAGTTATTAAGCAACCAGCCAGTTAACCAACAAATATCCAACGAGTGCAGTATATGTAGGGCACACGGAAGGGTGAGACATGGCTCTGGCGTCTAAGAAGCAATTAGTGGGAAATATCAAGTATCGTCCCTTAAGTGATAAATTATCCTTCCCGCTCATCCTCTAGTCTACCACTTAAAAACCTGGTTAGGACTTTCCTGAAGCTTCTTCGGGTCAGTTCCACATTGTATAAAGGAACATACACACTTTGTTCCTGTTGTTCAAACCTCAAGTGAGTGCACTGAAAATGATAAGATGTTTTTTATTCTGGGGTCTTGAAGTTTACAAAGCAATTTTATGTATATTACTAGCTCATGGAACTAATTCAGAAACCCTGTAAAATTGGTGGCAAAAAAAAAAATGTTTCTTTCCATCTTATGGATAAAGCTTAGGCTGAAAGAGAAGACCTCTCTCGAAGTGTTCAGTGACTGTGACGCAATGAAGTTGAATATAAACTTCAAGTTTAATTCCAAGGATATTTAATCTACAATTCAGGAGAACGGATTGAAATTCCAACTTCACCATTTGTTATCTGTGTCATAAGGGGTCGGTCTCCCTGGGTCCAATTTCACTTTTGAGTGATTGAAAACTAAAATTAACAGTAACTTTAAAAACAGAAGTTTATTTCATTTACTCATAAAATTAGTCTGGAGGTGGGCAATCTGGGGCTGGTGTGAAACCACAAGGAATCACGGTTCCGGGTTCCTTCTACATTGTTGCTCTGTAATTTTCAGCATGAAATTTACACCTCAGGATTCAATATGGTTTCTCAAGTTCCAGCCATCACATCTGTATTCCAGCCAATGGGAAGAAGGGTGTACCACTTCCCTTTCACACATTTCCTGTGAATTGCCCACAGTATTTCCAATTTTTTAGGTCAGAAGCTAATCTCATTCATACCTGCTGCCAGACAAACTGGAAAATCAATGTTCATTCTCAACCATTATGGACTTAGCTATAAGTCAGGGACTTCATTACAAGGGAACAAGGAGGGAATGGAATTGGATACCAACGCCGATCTGCTATACTGACCTAGCGATAACTTTGTGTGGCTAAAATGTTCACTTGAGATAGTATACGTAAAGGTGTATACCTTAGACTATAATGTAGGCAGTTTTCTAGAAATATCAATAAATCTGACTTCAACTATAAAGAGAAAGATGCTTCCTTCTATTGTACTTCCTGTCCCTGGGTGCTTCAGATGAATCAGAGTAAAGATAGGAGAATACCGGGAGAACGCACTCGCAGACTGCCCATCGCAAGGCGCCTCTGTAACCGACTGCACACCACACCTCCCCCAGCTGCTCCCAGCTGGTGACTGACAGGGCACGTTTGCTCGAACAGCCCCATTCCTGGAAGACTCCAGACTCTTCTGACAGACGATTTGGCTTCCATCCTCTGGGTGGTTTCTGCAGGAACTTCCTTAGACTGCACGGCAGTCCCGGAGGCTCCATGTACCCTTCCCTCCCTCGCCCCTCCAGCCGGGGTCTGCCTTGCATTGCCCTCTCCAGCCTTCTCCCGATTTTCTATCGCACAGACACTTCCCTTAATACAGTCTTTGCATGTTTGATCCTCTCTCGACATCTGCCTCTTGGAGGACCTGGCTTAACAACCCACAATATTTTGTGAAGAAATATAACTCATGAGTCTCTTGATTAAAAATGCTTTTTTTGTCAACATCAAAGTTTCGCTCTAAGTAAACAACACATCAGGATCGTGTTTGTATGTCCATATTGTTCTCCAAAAAGTTCAGGTTATCCACGTGGATTATTTTTAATCATGATGATAACAAAATACTTCTCACATTATTTCTTTATACATACAGTGGCAACTTGTCACTAGGCTTATAACTATAGAGTTGGTATGAACACCCCAGAACAATATTTTTAAAATTCAAAATAATATGTATGTGCATCTAAAGACTCTTTTTATTTAGACTCTGTCCATTCATCAGAACAGCATCAAATATTGTGTAACTACTGTGTGCTGGGTGCGCAGTTGAATACTGGAGAGACAGAGATGAATACAATAGGTCTACCCTCAAGGACTTTGCCACCTAGTTACAGAGAGACGCTTCTAACAACCAGCTATCAAGACCCATTAACCACAAGTCTTCCTTAGTCAGTGGGAATCTTAACTGAGGAAGGACCACAGCCTGACCCCCAAGAGGCCTACTTGCTAACAGAGTACAGTTATGCTTCCCAGGTTACTGCTCATTGATGTCTGTCTACAAATGGAGCTGCCCAGGCAACCACGGAAAATAGCTGCAAACCGACCCCCCCTCCCCCATAAAACAATGTCTGCACTGATTTCTTCAAACACTTCAGAATAACCCATGTGGAAAGAGGACTTGAGGGAGCAGAGGGTCGTGGAAGAAATAAGAAGCCAGCAGTTAGCTCAAGGGTGGCAGAGTGAACCGGCCCTTCAGCAGCGGACGGAGAAAGACGTTTGAAGAACCGTTATCTGGACTTCCACATATTCCAGAGCAAAGTAGTGGGGAAAAGGAAGTCCCAGGAGGAAGACTTGGAAGAAAACGCAGTCTTGTTTTTATTGTTGTTATTGTTGCTGTTGTTATTTTTACATTTCCCAAGAATCCTTCTTGGAATCTTAGCATGTTTGGCGTATTATCTTCTAGTTTTTTGCCAGCTCATATAATAGCAAAATGTAGAGCTGCTAGGTTCCTCAGAGCTCATGAACTCAACAGGTCTTCTACAAAAACACTAAAAACATTTAAAAGCAAATTTAATTTAGCTAGTTTCAATTATTTTTTAATAAATTACATTTTATGTTGAAGATACCAAGTATCGTCATTTTGTGAGCAAAACAAAGTGTTGAACGCATTACCTGTTCAGGCTCTCACGCTACTAGAGTGACTTTAGCTCTGCAAAGCACTCCCCCCAAAAACCAATGTTGCCTACGCTTCAAAGTTTGCCAAGAAAATGTCTTTTCTTACCCAGATTAATTCTTTTTACAGATATTCTGTTATTTTATACAGGCTCACTTAAGGAAAAAGCAAGTGGCTGTGAATGGCAGGGGTCCGAGGAGTCAGTAAAACTCAATGAGACCAGGCAGAACCCTGAGGAGCCCTGAAGTTTCTTGAGGAGGGACTCTCATTGACCTGTTCCACAGCTCCCCACACCCCCTAGGATATATCTAGATGCCCAAATCCTTTTGAATTAGATGGAAGAAGGATGGACGGTTGAGTGAGTAAGAAGCAGGAGAGGAAGAGAGACAGCTGGGGTGAGGAATGAGGCCACCTCAGAGCACTTAGTATTGGAGAGAAATTGAAAGGAAGGGCTCTGGACCCCAGGAATCCCGTGACCTTAGAGCAGCCAAGAAAATACACAGCAGATTGTCTTTGTCTTCAAAAATAAACAGTTGGAAGAGGCAAACACCTGAACTAATGAAAACTGGTTCCTCATGACTTTTGCTTAGGAAACGAAAACAGCTTGCATACACTCGCAGTAGATACAGATGTCTAGGAAATTAATTAATTTCAAGTGGGCCCTGGGGGTTGCTATGACATCACTGAAGGTGGGGTGCAAGGAGGGTGGGCACACATACGCCGGGACATCCACTCTGGCAAGCCCTGTCTCCTCCTGAGAAGCAGCATTCGCACGGACTAGAGCTCATGTGGTGCTGGCCCATGGGTTCAGTTCAGCTTTGTCAGCAACTGCCTTGGGGTTGGAGGAGAAACTGTGCGAACTCTGTGGCGGCCCCTGCACAGCTGGGCTGGGAGCTGAGGTGGATTAGGGGCCGGGGGGCTGAGAGCGCTGTGGGGCTTACGATGAACTTGGGCATGGAATGGAACTCAGATGTCACCTCCTCCATCAGGTTGGCCAGATGGAGTCCCCTCTTTTCTCAAACTTCGGCAATTTGGGCTTCCCTTCCAGCATGTACATTCATCAGCTTGAGTCTATTATTTGTGAGCTTGTCCTTCCTCTTTTAAAACCTAAGTTTCTTGATGACAGTATGTACTTGCTTGTATTTTTCTCTGGCTCACAGTGGGTGTTCATCAAATGCTTGCTGAGGTGAAGCAGTCGATGGAGGACAGACCAGTGGAGGAGGTCACAGCAATTCCTGCATCCTCCACTTCTTTTTGTTTTTTTCATCGCTCTCTCCCACTTCTGAAATCCCCCTTGAAGAGGTTAAAAAATACTTCTAGGCAGCTAAATCAAAGAGTTTTCCAATCTACCGTTTTTCTGTGCCTCTGTAACTTCAAAATCAAGTTCAGGTCCTTGTTGTAGACCCCAAAGCACGGCCCTGATCCTCCCCAGCAGACCAGAAAAGCCCTAGAAGACTCCTGTGCTCTTAACTTTTGGCCATTGTGAAGATTTACCAGTTGCAGGACACGTTGATGGTGGCTAAAGAAGAGAAAACAACAAAGAAGGAGCCCGGTGATGTTCTAGGGTTCATAAAGAGTGTTTCCAACCCTTCCTCAAATGGCTTGAATTTGGTAAATTCCAAAATATTCTTTGCCAAGAACTTTTTTGCCTTAATTTCTTAAACCCATGTGAATTTCATTTACACTTAACTCATCACAACGTTGTTGTGAAATAGCCATTTGGAGTCCAAGAAGCCTTTAGAAGTCCTTTCCTACGCCTTTTCTCCCTTGCCAATGCTAAATACAATTCCAATTCAGAATCACTCTAAGCTGGATCTCAACTCAGAACTGAAAGAGAACGCTTGTCTTGATAAAACATTCTTGTCAGCAACCCTACGGGAAACAAAGTTTCCTGAAGCTCCTGAAACTTCCTCCAATTTAGGGCTAGTTTTCCCCTTTCCGAATTCATGTTAGATCAAAAGTAGAAATGCCGAGGTATACACTGAAATTGCACCAGGTCCCACCTCAACTGCAACAGAAACCCTGTAAAGAACAGTTGCCCCAACGTCTGCTAACAACTATGTCAGTTCCCAGTGCCCAGGTCCGTTGGAGTAACTTCCCTTCGGTGCTGAACTTTTTAAGCCACAAGAGCCTTTGATGTCTCCAAATTCACCCACCAGTCTCCAACGTGCAAAATAGGCCAGCCATCTGCTGTAGAAGGCCTGGGCTAAAATCAGTCTCCACTTTCCTCCTACATAATGTAATCCAAATACAAACCAAATTCAAATTGACAGAGCTTATAAGGAAGGGATGTAACAGAACCGTGGTTTCCAGCCAGCCTTTCGGTGTGGGCCTTGTGGTGCTGGTTTCAGTGCTGAGTGCTCGAGAGGAGACACACGGGGGTGAGGGCAGGTCCTTCCTAGTTGCTCAGGGGGCTGTGCACGCAAGTGAACTCCAAAACCTCAGGCATCCTGGGGAAAGTAGGCATCGCCTGCCAGCTTGGAGAGGAAAGTGAGAAGGGTGCACCCTAGCCACTTCCCAGCCAGACATTCACTCAGGCCATGTGCCTCGGCGTCCTTGTCTTCCTTCCTGCCAGTGCGCTGCCCAGAACAAAGACTCTTCAGATCCCTGGAGAGCAAGGCTGGGTCACGGAGGGAGGAGAAGTCCCTCCCAAACAATCCCCTCCTTCACTTCGGTGTTTCCCACCCCATCTTTTTTTTATTTCCTGCTTATTCTGAAATCATTTTCTTAAGCATTTTTAAACAATATTTGCATTTAATCATCTGAAAAAATATCCTTCCTAGCCGCCTCAGAACTCTTTCAGATACCCCTCCATGAATCTAAACATAACTTGAACCATTTCAAACAACTCCCTCTTGGCTCAGTGAAGTTGCCATGTTTTTTCCCCTTATTTTAAATTGTGCAAACAATTAGACATTTTGAAAACGGCACACATCAAGTAAAGCAAGTCAGGTTTTAATTACTTTAAAACATTTATAATCCCTGCTGTCAGAAACAGCCTTCCCCTTTGGGCACACAACATTCTAGCAATGTTGTGATATCTTTCTGGTTTGACCTAAATATCTATTCACTTTATTGAGTAAGTACAAGGCTTGGAAGGTCAAAAATTAGGCATGGGTGGCTGAAGTGTAAATACCTGCCACAAGATGCCAAAGTTGAGGAATTTTTTAATTAAACGCATCTTTAGAGGTTTGTAACTAGGTTCACATTTGTGTTTAAGCGCTAAATAATCCTCCAATTTTTATGCATAGTTTTCAGTCCTGTAACAAAAACACGATGTCAAGTGCCCATGCTGTGAGCACTGTGCTTGGTGTCCTTGTTTACATTCACAGCTGTAAACACAGTCTCACTCGGGCTTGCTTGGAAGCAAATTTCTCGTTGTTTTCTACACTCGCTGTGTTGACAAATGTCTAGAATTTTCCTCGTATTCTCATTCTTCATGCGTTGACCCATAGGTGCCTAAACTTTTCAGGGTCTGACGACACTTTTGCCTACCAAAGTCCCAATGCAGATTCACGGTCTTCGTTTTAACCCCAAGATTTCCAAAGGTAAGTAGTAAATAGAAAGTTGTGCCAAGGATATTTATTAAAAGTCACTTGCATGCAAATGCTTTCTTCACTTCAGCCCTACTCTGTAGCATATGCATCTTCCCAATTACTCGAAACTCATCCATCTTTACAGGCAAGCTCAGCCCTGGCCAACGTCACCAGAACCACCTGACAACTCCAGAGAAAGGACTTCTCTATTTTTTTAAATATATTGTATTGATTATGCTATTATAGTTGTCACAATTTTCCCCCTATGCCCCCCTCCACCTAGTATCCCCCATTTCCTCTGAAAATCCCTCCCCTTAGTTCATGTCCATGGGTCATGTATATAAATTATTTGGCTTCTCCATTTCTTGTACTGTTCTTAACATCCCCCTGTCTATTCTGTACCTACCAATTTGTACTTCTTAATCCCTGCACCTTTTCCCCCAACTCACCTACCCCTTCCCAACTGATACCCCTTCAAATGATCTCCATGTCAATGATTCTGTTTTGCTTTGATTTTTCGATTCAGTTGTTGATAGTTGTGAATTTATTGCCATTTTAATGTTCATAGTTTTGATCTTCTTTTTCTTAAATATGTCCCTTTAACATTTCATATAATAATGACTTGGTGATGATGAACTCCTTTAGCTTGACCTGGTCTGGGAAGCACTTTATCTGTCCTTCCATTCTAAATGATAGCTTTGCTGGATAGAGTAATCTTGGTTGTAGGTCCTTGCTTTTCATCACTTGGAATACTTCTTGCCTGCATAGTTTCTTTTGAGAAGTCAGTTGATGGTCTTCCGGGAACTCCTTTGTAGGTAACTGTCTGCTTTTCTCTTGCTGTTTTTAAGACTCTCTCTTTATCTTTAACTTTTGGCATTTTAATTATGATGTATCTTTGTGTGTTCCTCTTTGGGTCCATCTTGTTTGGGACACTCTGTGCTTCCTAGACTTGTATGTCTATTTCTTTCAACAAATTAAGAAAGTTTTCTTTCATTATTTTTTCAAATAAGTTTTCAATTTCCAGCTCTTCCTCTTCTCCTACCAGCACCCCTGTGATTTAGGTGTTGGTACATTTGAAGTCCCAGAGGCTCCTTAGCCTATCCTCATTTGTTAAAATTCTTTTTTCTTCTTGATGTTCTGGCTGAATGCTTTTTTCTTCTTTATGTTCCAAATCATTGATTTGATTCTTGGCTTCATCCACTCCACTGTTGATTTCCTGTAATTTTTCTTTATTTCACTTAGTGTAACCTTCATTTCCGCCTGGGTTTTGTTATGTTGTTGAAGTACCCAGTGAGTTCCTTGAGCATCCTAATAACCAGTGTTTTGAACTCTGCATCTGGTAGATTGCTTATCTCCATTTTGTTTAGTTCTTTTTCTGGAATTTTGTTCTGTTCTTTCAATTGGTCCATATTTTTTTGTCTCCTCATTTTGGTAGCCTCCTTGTGTTTGTTTTTATGTAATGAGTAGAATTCTTTGACTCCCTGTATTAGTAGCATGGCCTATTGTAGAAAAGCACATTAGTAAGTTAGATGGAGTGAAACCTTAGGTAATCACCAGGGCAGGGCAACCCACGTGAACCAAGTTGATGGAGTCTCTGATATAGTGTCACCACTCTATGGTTCAGTGTGGAGGAGGGCTCAGCAAGGGGACAATGTCACTGCCTGGCCTCTGGAGTTTTACCTGGGAGGATGCTGTCCCCCAGCATTTGCCCTGGTGTCAGACACTTCAATCTCTCTCTGTATGCCACTGGCACCCTTCCAGCTGCTGCCCTAGTGCTGAAGCCCAGAGGGAATGAGTCTGCATAAGTCCTAAGTCCATTGCAGACCCTTTAAGAGAAGATGCCTGAGAATCCTGTGGGTTTCTTCGGTCACCCCAACCCTTACTGGTTTTTATAGCCAGAAGTTATGGGGACTTATCTCCCTGGCACTGGAACTCTGGGCAGTGTGATCTGGTGTGGGGTAGGAACCCTCACTCCTGAAGTATCCCTCCTGATTTTCTTCTACCACACATGGGTGTGGGGCCACCCATACCATGTCTCCGTGCATCTCCATGTCTCTGTCCCTCCTACCTGGATGAATGTGACCTCTTTAATTCCTTGGTTGTTGGATTTCTGTACAGCTCAATTTTCTGATGATTCTGGGTGGTATTTATCTTATATTCTAGTTGTATTTTTGCACTGGTTGTGCAAGGCGGCGAGCCACATTTACCTACACCTTCATCTTGACCACAAGTCTGCAAATGCCAGGTTCTGTCAGTGCATGATGCTCACAGCATCAGTGACCTTTCCAACTCGCTTATCCATTACCCTAAAGGCCTCAGCATCCAGTAACCTTCCGAGTGAACAAAAACAGGGAGCCATGCTACCCTTGAGGATGCTCAGGTTGTGAAGGCGTAAGTGCAAAGCCGATGAGAATGGGGGAAAGGAAGCAGAGGGAGGTAGGTGGCCTGTGTGGGTGAAGGAGAAAACTTAGATCTGGAGTCTCAGGCAGAATCAGTGCAGGAGAACAATGCAGGAGGAAGTGGCGAAAGTGGCCCTTTTCACCCTAGGTTCCCCTACCTCTTTCCTCCGCTGAAAAGTCAGAATCAGGGACAGAATGATATCTGCAGTCTCCGAAAGCTGCAAGACCTCCCTCTGACTCAGCTGCCACTCCCAGCCCAGCAGTCAAGTCATCCAGAGACAGGACTTTTGAATAGAATACTCAGTTCTCTTAATTGCCAAAAAGAGAGGGTAAACTCTCTCTTTTTGGCTCTGCTGTAAACGGTATTAAAAGGGCTTCGCTGAATTTGTCAAAGGAAGGTTGAAAGAGGGTGTCGAAGTAAAGTTACAAAGGAAAAAATAGAGAAAGAGGTCTTGAGCAAAAGGAATTCAAACATAAGAAGAGAAGAATATTGAATATCAAATAAGCCACTGAAAGACCATTAAATGTATTAAATAGAAACAGGGGCAAACAATGTGAATGAAGAGAGAAAATAATTAAATTTAGGAATGTGTAGAAATGTAGAACTAAGAAGTAAAATTCCCCATATGCACCTTTTTGTTACCAACTAGGACCTTTCTTGCATTACGAGTGTACATGTGTGTACACACACTCTCCCAATATGCTGCTCTCCTAAACCAGATTCAGTCACCATGTGTGCCCTGCGGACAAAGAAACCAGCCCCATGCACCCCCTATTCCTCAAACTCCAGGTCAGGTGTGGTCTCCCCTCCAGGGTACCAGCAGGGATCAGACCGAGGCATTGTCACCAATTGCTAAACTGCTAAAACCTCAACCACGACTTCAAAAACACCACTAAGAGAGTGGTCCCCACCCTGGTCTCTGATCAGTGCCCATCAGAAATTCCAGAATCTATAGCCCATCTCCATATGGCTCTTCCCCAGTTCTACAGCACTTGGTCTTGGATTGACATAAAAAGCAAAAAAAAACCTTGCCCTTTTGTTGCCTTTCCGTCCACATTCCAGCCAGATGAGGTCCTCTGTTAGGGATCCTTGTTGCCTATTTGGCAGCTGCATTGAGCCTTTCTCTCTGTCGCCTGAAGGAAGGAGGTAGGTGTCCCCTCTGCTGAACTTCGCTGCTGGCTTGGAGTGCATTCCACCGTTCCGATTTTATTATAGTCCTTGTGTTTCTGCATCTGCCTTTTGACAGAGGGTTACTTTTTAGATTACCTTGTCACTTATATCTACTTGTTTCTAAAACAGAAGACTTACTTTTATGCTTTCTTTTTATAATTTTCTAGTAGAATAGAGAAAAACATACTCCTGAAGCTCTGGTATTGGGACAAATATCCAAAATTCTAGGCTCTGGACACAATAAGAACTGCTTGATGTACGGGGAGTATTTTTAGGGCTAAGAAAAAAGCATGTATGTAATTATGTGATTTTTAAGCCAGAATGATGCCGCCCACCAGGAAAGGCACAGACGAGGCAGGCCTTCCTCCTTTGAGGCGTTGGGTACCCTCTGCAACATTGCTGCATTTTGCAAAGACAGGAAGCCCAAAGAAAACTCCAGAAAGTGCGAGGAAAGTTTTGTACAGAGACTGAAAGTCAACGTTTACAACATTCATATGAGCAACAAAAGATTCGAAAGCGACTTGTAGAGACTCAAAAATAATGTGTAATGTACTTGCATGTGTTTTAGCACATTAGACATTTTAGACATTTCATATAACATATTAACCACAAAATCCTATTCCCTGGTCACCCTACTCCTCCCTCCCCAACACCAGGGCAATTGCATGAAAAAGTAAGAGAAAGAAAGCAAACTACAGGGTAGGAAGAAGGTGGAAAGGAGCCACAGTAAAAAGTTAAAATGGGTGGAAACTACAGGGACGAAGACAGTGGGCCCTTCTGAAGGTCCCCTCAGAGCGGGAAGCCGTCTCTGGTGGAAACTGCGCATGTGCACCACCCTTTGCAAACCATGTCAAGGAGTTCATAGACCGCCTCAGAGCCCCTCGGGGCAGCCTGTTGTAACTGCTGACCTATGGTAACAAACACCTTGAAGCCTAGAGTAGGGCTTGATCAAGACTTTGGGGAAAAGGAAGCTGGTGAGGATGATAATTGTGACATTCAAAACAAAATGACTATCAAAGATTATTTTGCTTCAGTGAAGGCAGATGAGGCAGCGATGAATTCAAAATTTGTGCTAAAACCAGCTGTAAGCAGTCCCTGACCCCACTTTATTTTTCTCAGAGACAACCTATTGAGGACAGGGCCGTTCTTTAAAGTTCGTAAATGTGGATATCATTTTAACTTTTTTGAGTTTCTAACTCAATAATTTCCCAGGGTCACAAAAGTAATTTGCATTTAAGTGCTCTCCAAGGATTCTGTTCCAAGAGCTGCAATTCCTTTCATTTGGCCTGAAGTCTCAGTGACATTTCCCTGCTGAGGGGCTCCCGTGCGTTCCATCTGGATCATTCTCATCCCTGGATAATGTGCGTTTACTTTACGGTGAGTCAGTTCCTAGCTCCAACGTGGCTTTGTCAGAGATGGATCGAGATGCCAAGTGTGCTTGGGGGATTGAGACGTCAACGTTTCCGACCCTTGTGCCAGAGGGGGCTACCTTTTTCAGAAACACATTCCAGCGAGAGTAAACCAAACTGTGGAAAATGTTCAGCCCCACTTGTTACTAAGGAATTGTTTAAGTCAAACTAATAATGAGGTACTGCTCTGCAGCCTGTTTTAAGGATTATTTACAGGGGTCGGTGGCATTGATCCCTCCTAAAATCCTCATCAAGTTTTAGTAATACATAAGAAGAATGCTAAAAATATTCATCCCCTGTGCCCCAGCAATTCCATCTTTGGGGAGACGCAGAAATGGGAGAGCAGAAATGATCTATGCCAAATCGTTTCCAGCAGCGTCATGTATGCAAACGAAAACAAGAAACAGCCTCAATAGTCAACGGTAAAAGTTTGGTCATCTCACGACGGTTAGTTCGTAGGGGACACTGCAGCATACACTGACCATAGCTCTCCCCCTGTGCCCCCCACCGTGTCAGGAGAGTGTGTGTGTGTGTGCGCGCTTGTGTGCGAGAGAGATTGGCTTGTGAATGGTAATACGACCCAATTCTGGCTTCTAAAATGAGAGAAAAAGTTTTTGCAGGAGTTTTGGGGAAAGGCATTTTGTAGAAAGAGGAATAAACCATTTATTTTCCAGCTCTGGGCACCCGGCTGGATGGGGTCCTGGAACTGTCGCAGCCACCTTTGCACACACTTGAGGGGGACATCAACACCGAGGAGAGCACGTCAGAGAAACGGAAAACCTCTGGTCCTTGATGGCAACAGCGAGCTGCTAAAGCGATCTGCCCAGGGCCTCAACTTCCATTACACGTGAAATACTAAACTTTCTTATAACTGAAGCCAGTTTCAGTTGAGTCTTCTGTTACTTGAATCTAATAGAATCAAAATTAATTTAATTTTGCATATCCGTTATAACAGTGATGATCTAATAGAATCATGGTTAATTTAATTTTTTATATCCATTGTAGCAGTAATGACTGAGGTAAACCTATGGCAAATATTTGTCAATAATCTTTAAAAAGGAAGTAAAATCCCCCCCAAATATATCCAATATAATTGCAACTATATTAAAATCATGAATATATCTATACATACATGTCACGAATGGTATTAACAAAAATAGTTCTGAGTTAAAGAAATTAGGAATAAATTACAAAATATTTTAGAGTTTTTAAATAATATTTTAAAGTTACCTTTTATAATTTTTCTTCACATTATTTCTCAAAACAGTTAGCAACTAGAGGTTAAGGGACACATCTGATTCATCCCAACTTCAAATACATTTGCTAGAATATTTTTGGCTGTATATAAACCAAGATGGACTAGATTGCGTTGCACTAACAAACAACCCAGAAGTCTCAATGTCTTAAAACAACAAAGGTGTATGTCTTGCTTTGGCTACAGGTTTATTGTGGTTGGATGAGGCAGGAGGATCTTTCTGCTCATCGGAGTCACTCGGGGATTCAGGCTGACGGCACACCCACCATTCCACCCGCTGGTCATCACCATGCCAGAGGTTTAAAAAAAAGGGCACACAGACTGCGTATTGCATTTTAATGCTTCTGCCACATGATTTCCACTCACATTTCATTAGCCAAAATAGGTCATGTGACCATGCTTCAGTTCAGAGGGAAAGAGAGAGCGCAATTCTCTCATGTGCCCAGAAGCCCCAACTCGTTGGCAAATAGCCTAATGACTGCCACAGGGTTACAACAAATGGCTGTTGGGTGCACAGCACTGTTACACGGACAGGAGGTAGCCTTTTTTTTAAAGCCCTGGAGGTAAGGGAGAGAAGAAGCCTATATGTAGTAAAATTAGCATAGTGAGACACAAAGCAGCTCCCCCAATGTTCTACAAACGTGCTTGACTTCACCCAGCAATTGATTCTACAGGGTTCATAGGGTTGCATAAAACATGTGTTTCAAGTCACAGAGCGTTATAAATGTAGTGGAGACTTTTATATCATTTTAAAGTGCTACTACGGAAGACCACCAGACAGAAAATAGATTCATTGCTACATAATATCTCCCCAGCAAAATTTGCGCGCAGCATCACCGAAGCAACACACGGTGTGTCTGCCTGGTGGGACACACCTACCACTTCTCTCTACTCCCTGCTGTCTTTCCGCGTGTCTGGTCCCAGTTCAACCACAAATTCTGAATCGTGAGGCGCAGAATCTACTTAGCAAAAGGCATTCCTCATCTCGTGTCTTCTCCCTTTACGTGACTTCCTTCTCTGAAGCTGCACCCTTGATTCCCCAGGACAGAGCAGAACAACTTTTTCCCATCGCCAAACTCTGACCCTTCCACCGTTTAACTGCCATTTTTCCTTAGCTGCTTCCTCCAGCAGTCCATAAACACCTCTGGGCATCCTAGGCTGCCAGAAGTCAAAACACAACCTGAACACCAAGTTCTTTCCTCTCAGGCACTAAAGGGGAAGGTGGGGCTCCTTCTCGGGATGTTCTGCCTCTGGTGTCTAAGAGCAGCAGGGCTGGGCCTCAGGCTAGGGGGCTGGACTTAGCAGCCGAGTTCGGTGCGAAACATCAGTTTCTCTGCTCCCTTTTTGGTCAATTCTATATATATCATATATATAATTATATATATTACCTATCCCAGAGCCTATCAACAAGGAATTTTAAGATGTAAGTACCAGAAACCTTCACTTACACTGGGGTTTTTAAAAAGGATTTATTTATTAGCTCATAAAATACTCAAGGGCAAGGCTGGTTTTGAGGCAAAGTTTACTACTTAATCCAGGAGCTCAGACGATGCCATCAGGATGTGAGTTCTCCTTCTCCGTTTCCCTGCCGTCTTTCCTGATGCCAGCGTGGTCTCTGGCAGATTTGCCCTTGTGCGCGTGGGATGGATGGCAGGAGCTCCGAGGGTCATATCTAGTTCTCTGCAGACCCAGCAAGAGCCTGAGCTCCCCACACTGTCCAGGTCACATGCCTCCCCCAAATCAGCCCACCAGTAACTGGCCTGGAGGAGCGGATATGCAGATTGAATGAACCAGTCAGGCTTGCCCTTGGGGGTGAGCGTGGGGTCTCCTCCACCCACGGTGGTAGGGGAACTGGTAATGCCCTGACAAAGAAAATCCATGGCATCTGCTACAGAAAGAGGATTGGAAGGATAACCATAATGCTGACCTGGGCTGCATGGTGGCCTCTCTGAGACTTTGTCCCTATCCTGCAAAACTGGCCCTGCTCTTATTTCAGTCTGGAAGGTAAAGGGGAGATGGCCTTAGTGTTTAGTAACAGTGACGGCTTCGTGTGCTGCTCCTTGTAGTCACCTTCCTGTTCCAATGGGGCCTTCCTGAAGACCCAGTGGAGCGGGGCAAAGAGCCTTGGCCTGGTGGGCTGAACGTTCAGCACTGGGTCTCAGCTCAGGGACCTAACAACTCGCCTCACGGACTAGGTTTTCCCGTTCATAAATGAGGGGGGGCTATGTGGCCTCCACAGGCTCGCCACCTCTGGTTGCCATAATCTTATTATTCTGGGACACTGGGACAAAAGTTACTCGCTTAATGTCTCACACTTGAGTGCCAACCCCCTTTCGAATTCCAAGTGTAAGGCGCTTTCTAGCCAGTTCACCACAGCTGTCACATTGTAGACATAAAAGAAGGAGGGGAATGTGGACGAAATTGCTAATCAATAGGATACCAGGGAGGAAGGCACAGACATCACCAAGTTTTTTAGATTGTTGAAGGCAATGGCATTAAAATTGGCATGAGAAAGAAAACACTGACTAATACCTGACCTATGATATTTAGGAGACGGGTTTGATTTTAAATAAACCTGGTTTATGGCGATCAAGGAACAATGACGTGGAATGCCCAGGTGACCTTTAAGGTGCAATTGGAGTCTGGCAGCTAGGACAGGGCTAGGAATGTGAGCACTTAAAGGGATGAAATAGAAAGCATGATAGAACTTAGGAGGGTAGCTGAGAGTCCTGGGGAATATGACAGATGGTGAGGTTCGGAGACTGTGAAGGGGTCTACCTTGCGGAATTAAGGGTGGGGCAGGAGTGGGGAGCACCACAAGGGACCTGGAGGAGGAGAAATAGGAAAGCTCATGAAAGTCACCGAAACCAGATGGGAAGAGTGCATCTGGATGGTAGGGCTGATTGAAGGAGAAAGAGGGAGCCAGGGTAGAGGGAGGACGGAATGCGGCTGGTGACTTTCCTCAGAACGGACTAACGGGTCTCTTCAGGGTGAGGGGGCTGGGGGTCCTGGCAAGATTGTGGGAGCTGAACAGAAAGCGGATGCTGCAACGGAAGCAGTGAACACAAAGGATACCAGAAAGCTCTGTCTGCTCAGCAGCACAGGGAGGGTGTGAGGAGTTAGGCATTGGGATGACGTTGGGAAATGGGAAGGGAGCTCAGAAACACAGCTGTGAGGAACAAATTAGTGAATCAACATTTGAGTTTTCGAAGCTTGCCCAGCAGAGCTGACCAACTGACATAAATTGCACAGACTGCCCCTCTGGAAACTTGCTGGAATTGGATGTCGAGGCAAGGAGACAGAAAACTAGAGCAAACGTCACAAAACATAAACGAAGCTGACTTTTGCATTGGTTTTGGTCCCTCGGGGCCTCTGTGGAGACATTCAATCCCTTGAGAGCCAGGACCTTGTCATCCACTCCCCTTTAACTCCCTTCTCACTTGGCAAAATGTGGCAGGTCCCAGTGGATCTGCACCCAACCAATAGTATGTATGGGACCAGCCCTCCAACAGAGAGGAATTAGAGGGTGATCCGGACCTCTTCCACAAGAGAAAGTCATTCATTCCCCGACTCCCACACGGTAGACAAGGAAATGTGGCGTGATTACAAATAGGATTATAAATTTCTGCCTTATCCCAAGTAAAGCTGGGACAGAAAATACTCTCTCCCTTCTTATCATGCAAAGTGATCCATTTGGGAGGAAGCTGGGCCCATTGCTGAAAGAGTCTGCAAAAGCCTACACCTCTGATTCATCTTTTCTCAAAGGAAAGTGGGAGGCAGAATGGACACTTGCTAAGGGGGTGGGGAGGCCACTCCGGGCGGCCCTGTCGTTTAGCACAGCCCCTCGCTGGAGAGCGCTGTGGCCGTGCTCGGTGTGCTGCCACCTAGCGGAAGGAGGTGGTGATCCCAAATGCTTGAGAACCGCCAGGAAAAACAAACTTCCTGCTTCCCAACTTAAAAAGGAAAGAAAGAAAGAAAACGAAAACAGCCAGAAAAGACCGTCCGGTCCCGAGTATCTGCAGCGCAGCAGCAACCCGCCTCCTGACAGCTGCAAACACATCCCTTGTTAGTCCACTCCGCGGGCCTGCGAGGCCCAGAAACACTCCTCACGCTGAGCGCTGGAGGAGCTCGGCGGGCGTGCTGCAAAGGACAGCAGGTGGATCCCGGCCCCCTCCGGGACACGTCCTTTGCTGTGGTTTCAGCCCTGGCAGCGGAAATCTTTCTTCTCCGGATCTGGGCTTTGTTATGCCGCAGCCCTTTTCAGTTCAGGACTGGGCGATGAAACCATCAGTGACCACTCAGTGGGCAAAACACATCCTTGTCCAGTTTGGGGGAAGAGATGGGACAAGTTAATGAGAGACAGCCCAAGTCTCTCCCCGGTGCATCTCCTGCACAGGCATCCAGAGGCTAACAGGTCAGCAGCAGCATGCAGGGTGAAGGCTGACTCTGATCCAGGCAGGCATTGGCTTGGGTGGGAGACTTGTTTCTGCTTCCGTGTCAAGGTGGGAGTCTCTCTCCTGGGTTTTACTTCCCCGGGGAAGTTTCCCAAAGGCAAATTGGCCCATGGACCTGGTTCCTGGTTGGTTAGTCATCGGCCAAATACCGGTTTAGAGATGGCTTGATCTCCTTGTTGCCGAGGCCACCTCACTGTGGTAGCCTGCTCGTCACTGCTTGTGCGTGGAAGGAGAAACTTCGGCAGACCAGACCTCTGCAGCGGGTCACTTGGCATCTCATGCAGAAGGATTAACAGATGGTTGGAGGACTGCGACCAATGGTTACTAGGATTCGGGGCAGGATCTTTAGATATGTTTTCCCTGCTGAACAGAAATGTGCTATCGCTTACTTAAATGATTTCATGAAGACAGTTTTGAGATGAAAAATGAAGAAAGAGGCCATGTGAATTCCACATAATATTGCCAAAGGCAGTGCACTACCTATTGTTTTAAGAAATAACTGAGTTTTTTAAAAAAACTTCATACAATTTATAAATCAAAATCATGTTCCCCTGGAGAACAATCCAGAAAGAGTAAAACATTCAAAGAACCAAACTTTCAAAAGACCTGTTGGAGTTAGAGAGTCTATCCAAGAAAATAACTCCCTGGATTACATAAATGGCCTTGCAGTTCTTCAAGGCTCAGAAGAAAGACACCATCAAACTGGAGTGCTATTAATAACCCTTGGTGCCCAGCCATCTCTGTCCCCTGCTCTTTCGGGCGAGCATCTGCCTAGTTCTATTTTGTTATTTGGTTTCATTACGTGGTTTTCTGACATCTGCTCCCAGGTTCTCTAAGACAACAGCGAATTCTCCTTAGAGAAGAAATCACACCAAGAAGGGAAGGGAGAGCAGAATTCCTGAAACCCGATGATCCTGTTAAAGGAGTTTGGAGAACTGAATGTACTGTTTCTCCTTTAAGTATCACCTGACCAAAGGCCAATGAGCCTCGTTGCTGAATTACTCCTTGAACATAAACGTACGAACAGAACAACCACCCGTAAATAAGATCCCGTTTGCCATGCTGAATCGGACACTGTGTTCTCCGGTTGCAGAGATGACCTTGTCGGGGGTTGCTGTTCATCCCCTCAGACCTCCCTGCCATGTTTGCTGGCCACACCGTCTGGTTGGCATCACGCTCTGCAGCCAGCACCTATGGCGTTTATCAAAGGGATGTTCGCAGAATCCCACTTTGCCTGCACGTCGGGGAGCCTGGGAATGACGCCTCTCCCACCTCAGGCAACCCTTAGTCCAGGATCGGCAGGTGTGGGGGTGCGAGCACCCCAGCCCTGGTGCCTGTGATGGAGCCACTCAGAGGGGTTAAACGGTTGTCTTCAGAGCCTCCCTATAGGACTGAGCTGAAGTTACTGCACAGGTTTTAAAATACGTCCACAGATTTGTTGACACTCCTCCCTTCAAAGGTGGAGCCTAATCCCCTCCCCTTAAATGTGGGCCAGACTGAGTGGCTGGCTTCTAAAGAGTGGAAGATGGGGGAAGTGATGCTAGGTGAAGTCCCAGGCCGGGTCAGAAAGCAGATGGCTTCTGCCTGGCTCTGTCCCTCGGACTACACAATTGGGACACTGGCATCCTGGGGACGCTCAAGCAGTTCTGGGAGAGGCCCATGTGAAGAGGAACTGAGGCTTCTCGCCAGTAGCCAGTGTCACCTCGCCTGCCATTTGTGTGACCTGCTTTGCAAGTGATCCTCCCCACACCCCCCCCACATGGACGAATTTTCTAAGATGCAGCCCTGGTTGACATTTTGGCTGCAGCCCCGAGAGAGACCCTGAGTCGGTGTTACCCAGCCAAGTCACTGCTGAAACCTGACCCCCTTCCTCTCAGAGAGATGACAAATGTTTGTTGGTGTTCGGGCATTTGTCACACAGAACTATAGAACCAAACAGAGTTTCTCTGCACAGGACTTTGCTCAGTACTTCCCCCTGGCTCACCTTCTTCCCTCCCACCTCAGGCTCTCCCACTCCCCTGTGGGTCTTCCCTGGGAAGGCTTCCTCCTGAATCCCTTTCACAAAAACCCCATTCTCAGACTTAGAACCTTCCCCCGGAAAAGAATATTATTTTCTAATCTGGTTTTACTCTCTTTCCAAAATAACTATCCTCACTCCATTTCTTTACCCCTTGGAACGTTGCGACACCCCTTCTTCAGCTCATGGACCACAGGAGGGCAGGCAGGTGGCGGGATAAGCCACCCAGAAAGGGAGGAAGCCGTTACCACCTACCGGCTGGCAGGGCGGGCTTCCACCCGGGCTGGCAGAGAGCATCCACTCTGTGCCTGCAGCCTCCGCGCGACCAGGGCGGGTGTGGTCTGCCCGCTCAGTGGAGGGGTCCCTGACGCCGGCCGTGACTCCCGAAGTGGGAGATGTCCCATGAGCTGGGCCACGGCCGAGGCAGGCAGAAGTCCTGTTCAGAGGGGCTGTTTCGCTGGGCATTTTGCAAAGCCACTGTCAACTCTTTTTAATAAGTAAACTTCAAGGGCGGGGGAGGGGGAGAGATGTTTCATAAAATGCAAGCTCCGTCGGTCTCTCCCAGTGAAGAAAAAAACAAAAACACAAGAATTCTGGGGATGTTTCCGACCCAGAAACCGTGGACCGGGGAAGCAATCCCACTGTAACAGGGGTGCTGAATGCCGATGCTGCAGAGAACCCACGCGGCCAGAGACAGACGAGACAGGAGGAGGCCCCGCTGACAGCCCGCGCAGAGACTGCCCGAGACGGAGGGTCCGGCAGGGTTCACGTGGGAGCTGTGTTTCAACCTGAGTCTGTTTTCAAACCCAGAAATATCTGAAAAGAATAATTGGAATTCTTTCCTTTGTAATGTAGGATCAGTTGCCGGCACTAGGTCCAAGCTTATTTTTCTATCATCAGTGAAGAAATAAATAATCTGCTAAGTGAACTAACAGGCGAGAAAGTTTGTGGGGAACATGGCTGGCCTACTTATCAGGAAGATCTTCCAAGAAATTTTAGCACATTTAGGGTTGATCTATAAAATGTAGTTTCCTGAGGAAAAATGCCTTCAGGAAAAACGCCACTCGCAGTTGCTCAAGTGAATATACTAGTTTTAAGTAAGTTTGCACCCCTTTAGAAGGTGTTTTTCTTTTTCTCAAGGATTAGTGTGCTCAGGCTGCCATAACAAAGGGCCACAGACTTGGGGCGGCTTCTACAGATATCTATTAACAGAAATTTATTTCCTCACAGTTCTGGAGGCTAGATGTCCACGATAAAGGTATTGCCACGTTTGATTTAGTCTGAGATTGCTCTCCTGGCTTGGAGCTGGCTGTCTTTTCCCTGTGTCTTCACCTGTTCTTCCCTCCGTGCGTGCCTGCGTCCTAACCTCCTCCCCCTATACGGACACCGGTGGTATTGGATTGGTGTCCACCCCACCGACCTCACTGAACCTTAATGACCCCATCAAAGGCCTGTCTGCAGCTATAGTCGCATTCTGAGGTATTGGGGTTAGGACTTGAGCATGTGATCTTGGAGAGACACAGTTCAGAGGTTTTCATTTCAGCCTAGCTTTACCTCTAAAATAGTTCCTTGAAAATGAAATTTCACTGTGTGTTAAGCTTTTTTTTAAAAAAAAGAAGAACAGGGTAATACAAGCCCAGTGAGGGGTCCTACTTGTAATAGAGGCAAACGAAAAAATAATCAGGAGTAGGAAATGAGATACCTTTGTAATCTTTGGAAGGGACACGGGGTAAGGGCAGCAACATGGAAGCACGGAAATAACCTATGGAAGTAACACATCCAGTGTTTCTCTTCAGGTGTCTTCTGCCTTCCAGCATCCGCTAAGCTCCAGGCAAGTGTCTGGCCCTCTTCCTCGCCGCTTTCTTCCACCTGCTGCTCTCGGATTCACCGCACGCAGCACGGACCGGCCAGGCTGACCCTGGTCCTGACGGGCATGGTGGCTGTTTGCGCTGCGTCCCACTTTTCGCTTCCCTGAGAAAGAGGAGAAGCCAACTGCTCCGCGGCAAAGTCTGCCCTTGGATTGGTGCCCATCGGTGGTGACGGGCTGGGCAGACCTTGAGAGAAAGACGGCCCAGGATGATGTGTGCAAGTCCATTGCAGCCTCTCACGACAGCTTGTCTGCCAGCTCCAAGGGCTGATCCAATTGTGTAGACCCAGAATAAAGGGAAAATACTTCCAGCCGTAGTAAGAGGTTTTACATGGTCTCACCCCCATCCCATCCTTCGACCAGCTCAGAGCCAGCGGTGGGTTGGGGGGTAGGGGGTTGGAGGTGCGGGGAGGAAGGCTGGGCACCCCTGGAATAGCAGCAGTCTGCTTTGGGGAAGACGTGAGGACAAGGCTGGGAGCTTTACCAGTTTTATTCATCTGAGAAGTGTACTCACACGCGTCATGATGTTCCCAGACCCACAGCTGATAGGCGGACCAAGGAATGCGTGAAGTTCCATGGTGGGAGCTGAAAATATCCAGACCCGTGAAAAGCACAGAACAGGAAGACTGACCTCCCTGTGGGGATGGTGAGGGAGATAGTAAAAACTTGAATTCTCACACGGATGCGCACGCACGCAGACATAGTAGTGCACGGAGGGGGAACCACCAACAGGACGAGAACTGCGGGGTTGGAGAGTCCCTGGAGACGTGAGGGAGCCGGATGCCAGCTGATACATGTTGCCGAGCACGGAGAACATGTCGGAGGATTTGACTGGACGCATCCACAAGAGGCCTGGCAGGGGAAGGTCCCTCCTGGGACGTGTGGGACATATTAGTGCTTTGCACTCAAGGGACCAGAACTTTTTTTTAACAGGCTTTTAAAAACCAGGACCTAGAGATCATATGGGAAGGTGCTAGCCTCCTATTGTTTCTGGGCTTGAGTCCTAGAAGTCAGGGCCGAAGGGGAGAATTCGGTGTGGCTTAACGCACACACACAGACACATACGCACTGATTTTTTTTATATATATAAATTGTGTCTGCAAAGGATTTTCCAACCCAGATTTCCGATGGTGAGAAAGCAGTGACTATTTAAATAACTCTCCAGGGAAGGAATTGAAGGAGACAGATGTCTAGAAACTTGGAAGCATGACCCATGGGGCCAGTCCACCCCTTTGCGCAAAGGAAGGGTCCATTGTAGGGGCTCCTCCTTCATTTGGATGTGAACCTGCTTCCAGCCTTTCTGTTTGTTTGTTTGTTTGTTTCACCTTTACAATCTGTAATGTCCTGTCTTTAAAGGGGATGTGAGGTTTCGTGGGCATCTGTGTGTGCGTGCGATAACTTACTGCTCAGTTTCTGTAGGTGAATTGTGACTCTGAAAAGACCAGCTTCGCTTAACTTCAGTTTCAACATATGTTGACTTTAGAGGACGTGAGGTCTCGCTCCAACAGCCTTCATCACGCTTTGATGGCAAAAGAAAACTTCCTTCCTTGACCGATTGTGACTGAAGCTGGCTCAAAGGGTCTGGAAGAGTCCATCAACATGTGGCTACGTGTTAGCAGAAGAGAAGATAATTTAATCTTGAATATCTTGAATCCTTAACAAGTATTTTCTAGAGAAGAGCAAGGGGGACAGGAAACTGGTTTTCTCACCTGTTTGCTTAAACCCTTACTGCCTTTATACGTTTCCCATTCCTTGTCTCATTTAACCCTCACAAGAACTGAGGAAAGACTATTTTTACGTGAGTTCCCTACAAGGATCAGAGAGGTTAAGAAACCTGTTTATCATCACACAGGCAGCTTGTTTGACTCCAAAGCCTACTAAGTGCTGTCCTTTTCAGTCTTTGGAGATGGTAGCTGTAGACAATGCACATGACGTTCCGGCCATGAACAGTCATGATACGATTTTTCTTCATTCAGAACTGCAACGTCTAGAGAAAAGAAAGTGCATCTAGGGCGGGGCTTGGCAAAGCGGGAGTCCCGAGTCAGCAGTTGCTGACTGAGTGAAAAGGCATGGAATCTGAGCAGCTGTCACCTGCTCCGAATAGACAGCAGGACATTCTGTGGCACGTGCCCCTCAGTGACCTTGATTTAAAGCCCCAGCTCCTTTCAGCTTCTCCTCTCTATCCCTCACTCTACTGCTGAAGAAGGGGCCCAGTGGCATTCACCTGTGAGGCTGCCATGGGCAGGACTGGCTTAGCGATGACAGCACCACCTTCTGGGCACCAGCAGAGGCAAATGGACGTCCACAGGGGTGACATACCCACATGCTGCCCTTACTGCTCCCTGGCCACACCCAGCTTTGCAATGGTGCTCCGCACCCCTCAAGTTCAGATCGAAGCGGTTTCTGCTCCCATTTCTAAAGCCGCAGTGTCCTTATTCCATGAGAGGCACAGGGTATTTGGAGGGTATTCCTTTTTATATCATCTTAACATTTACCTAAAAGACTCCAGTTCATGCACACACACATAGGCATCTTCTTACTAGGACACACCTCAGTTATTCTACTTCAATAAATTTTCATTGCTTGTAGGTTCTGGGGCTTTGACGGGAGCGATGACAATGTAATTGGCAGCCCGCGCATGAATACCGTATCCTCTGGTACCAGCTGCTACGTGGGTTCAACTTGTGTCAGAATGACCAGTGTATTGGAGCGGAGATCTTTGCATAGATTGGGAATGAGGGGTTGGGGAAACTGAGTCTGATGGGTGATGGCAAGACTAGTCAGATTTTCAGGTGATAAGCCAAATTAGTTAAGTGTCCCAATTTTGTAAAATTTGCTACAAATCAGGCAAGAACCCCCCGGCCCAAAGATGGAGCTCTGGCAACTCAGCGGAAACCACCACAGCAATCACAACGCTTTAGGAATTTAGGACCCAGACAAAACTCGGAGGGATTCAAAATTACACTCAAAGGGAACTGAAAGAAAAAAAAACAGTGTGTTTCTTGTTTTATTTTTGCAAAATAAAATTTCCATTTCCTATTGTATCTCAAGTCACAAAATGGCTTTTCTAATCTTAGATACTGATGGAGATCTTGACGGACAAGGACATGGACCAACGAACTGAACACCCCGAACTCACCCCTGGGCCTGTACTCACGCCTCCAGCGAAAATCACCTTGGACCTGCCATCCGTGTGCCCGTGAAGGAGCAACCCCGAATGCTTCTAGAATCAAGAAGGCCTCCACAGCCATGTATTAGCATCCCACTGGCTGTTTACTGACAGCTTGGCATGTTTTCTGGTGGTCGGGCCACTTTACCACCCTTCATTGGTATTATTTTCCACACCACGAGAACTTCAAACAGCAGCTTCTACGCCCTTCCCACATAAAACCCTAACCACTAACATGCCTCACAAAGGCCCACTAAAATATGAATCTACTTGAATACATAGTGAATTTAATTGCTAATACTCCTCGGCAAATCAGATACACTATTAACAGTGCAATAATGAGTATTCATGGAGGTTCCCCGGCGCGACCAGATGCGCGCGTAAAATGAATAAATAAATTAAAGCTGCCATGCTAAATAAAGTCGTCCTGCCGCCTCAGGTCACCATCTGTTTCCACTTTTCCTCAACAGTTTTCCCCGAGCCTGTTTTCTCAGCGCCGAACAACCCCAGCTGGCAGGTCTCACGATGCAGCGGGGCCAGGCCCAGGAGCGGCCTGGGTTACCTCCCGCGCCCCGCGGGCTCCCAGTCGGATGTTCCCTCCGCAAACGAGATCCCTGCCACCCTGCAACTCTTTGGTCCGACGTTCCCTCAGCTTAAAACGAGGGGAGAAGGGTAAAAAAGTAAGGGGCGGGGGGGGCAAACGTGAAACCATTTTCCTGTGGGGAGGATGTTAATAATAGACAAGTGTTAGATTTGGCAATAAATTATTGTCCAGATGAAGGGAAAACAATTACAAATTAGAAACAGATTTATTCACACTCAGTGCATTAATGAAAACTTAAAAAAAAAAAAAAAAAAAAGGAAAGAAAGAAAACTAAACTGTGTGTACTGTGTGGAAAAAAATAATGGCCCGGCAGGCCTACTTTTTATTAACAACTCATCAGTAAGCAGGTTGTAATTCATAACAAAGAATTCACCCCAAGGAATGCCACATGACTGTGAGCTTTTTGAGTTTCCTAAGAAAATACATATGTTGTTCCACTTGGTTTCCTTTCAATAAAACCCACCAGTTAGCACTTCATTTTCAAGCTGTTCTGACAAATCAGGTGAGTTAGCTTTGTAGAAAAAACAGAAGCCAATTTTTCAGCTGAGAATTTTAGGGAATTTTTTAATAACTTAAATAAATTTCCCAAATGGCAAGCAAGCCATGATAACGTCTATGAAATGAATTCATTTGGAACAGGTTGAAAGAAGGTCTGTTTTAATTCACTTCATTAATTTTTCCTGAGGAAACATTTAAGGGTACATCCCTTGCTGCTAAGGTATGTGTCCAAAGGGGGGGAGAAAAAGGACTGTAGGATTTCTGTGTTTTTATAATCCCTCGGACCATGATTAAAGATTTTTGGAATGCCCCCTCAGCGGCTCCAGCAAGCAGAAGCCTTTACAAGGACAGCGGCAGGAACTCCCGGCCCTAAGTACTTACTGAGCTGAACGCAAACCCCCAGGCACTCTCTGCAGTGCAGCCGCCGCCCACGGTTCCCACCTCATTTGCCACAACTGCCCCCGAGGCGCAGGTAGACTTGATCATCTGATGCTCCCAGGACAGAATGAGTACCTCTGCCCCTCCCTTTACAGGTAACGACATTTTCTTCGTTCTTTCAAACCCACTTTACGTACAGCTGCCAACGAAATCTTCCCTGCTCACCCTAAATAAATGATAAAAGAACTCTCTCTGGGAAGCCACAGAACAAAATGTTTATTCCTCTGTTACTCTGTCTTGTATAAAGCCCCCTGCAAAAGAGCTCTTTGAAAGTGCAGCTTTAGCAAAAGGCTGGCGTAGCCTGTGTGCATGGCAGGGGCGGTAACAGGACAACACAGTGTGTCTCTTGGTCCCTTAGAGTTGTGCACAGTCAGTCATATGACGAGCCCTGGCCAATGAGCTGTGAGTGAAGTGATGCGTTTTCTACTCCCCCTCCCTCCCCCTCCCACAGCCATCACAAAGGCCTTGTTGGGTTGCCATGGTAATCCACCGAGGGAGGTGGCCTGGACCCTTGAGTCGCTCTGGAGCATTCTCCCGGAGAGCTGCTCTACCTGCAGCCTGTTTATGGGACGAGCAGTAAGTATTTGCGGTGATGGAAGCCTCTGAGATTTGGAGCCGGCCCGGCCGGCCCTGTCCTAACCCATTCAGTGCAGACCTTACTGTGGGTACCGCGAATGAAGTACTTCACCGTAAGTTTTTGCTTTGGATACCCGGAAACTCAGAATTTGCCTCAGTGTGTGTGTGTGTGTGCGTGCGTGTGTGTGTGTGTGTATAAATCTAGGCATACAGATATCCATACATCTAGATGAAGGGACAGGGAGGGAGAGACAGACAGACAGACAAAATGAATGCATCTGTTTATGTGTGTGCTTTTGGTACCCTCAGTACTAGACTGCAACCTTCTTCAGAGCAGGGGCCCAAACCCATCTATCTATACATCCCTCAGAGTTGCCACCTTCGTGCCTTGTTTAATGACTCTGTCTTGGGCGGATGAACTATGAGGACCCTGAAGATGAAGGCAACGACACAGCACAGGGCCACCGTGCCTGGCTGTGCAGTGTGGGGGCACTTCCCAAAAACACCCGCTGAGGGACAAGTGGACAGGGAGGGGCTGGAATCCAGCCCATGTTCTGTTGAGTCTTTTTCCCTGGCCCTGCAGGAGAGAGTCTTTCTGTAACTTTGTCAACTGGAAGGGGCGTCATTTTTTACTTTATTCACCTAGAGGGAGCACCCTTTTATAATTTGTAGAGCTAGCAATGCTAGCTTCTACCCACTGAGAACGTAAAAACACTTAATTATGGAATTCAAATATATTGCAGGAAGCACTGATTATGAAAAGAAAAAGATAAAATGGAGAAACACACCAAAATGAAGACATCACTACCTCAAAGAACTGTATATCACCGAACAGACACAGCAAGTTCCTTTCAAGGTATTTCAAATTCAATTTCATCTTAACTCTTAAAAAAAAAAAAGAGTATGTAATACTTTTGGACAACCTCAATGTCAAAAATATGAAACAATGGCCTGTTGTTCTGAGCTGTAGAAGACCTGTATTTGTCTCCACAGGTTTTGTTAGTGTATCGAGGTTTCTATTATTTGGTTTTATTAAATGTTACCACTATCTAAAGTGCCTCCCCCCAGGCCCTACCTTTCCCCTTTGATGTGTGAATAACAAGCTGGGCTGCCAACTGCCAGCATATGGCTGCTGAGGGTGGCCGAGGGAGGAAAGGCTGCCAGATCTGTGGAATTGTCACAGTCCAGAAACGTACCCTTCGCACGGGTAGCCCAGTGCACCTGGATACTATAGCACCACACCTCAGCCCACTTTCATAAAAGTGGCCCAATGCAATTCTTGTTCATGCTTTTTGGGAAGGATGCTCCCAATTCCGTGAATGTGGTCTTGGCAAGCTTCGAGCTGTGGTTCTTGGTGAGATTTACACTAAGATGCACAGGAATTACAGAAAATGATTCTGCACGTAACCAAAAACAATGCAAAACTGTACCTGAACAACAATTAAAAAAAAAAATGAGAGAGGAGCCTTTAACCTTTCCACCTGAAATTTCTCTCCTCCTATTTGCGATGACCCTGCCTCTAAGAAGAAGCATTGCTCCTAGGGACCATTGTGCGATGTCACATACCCGAGAGGACGCAACCCACAGTCACGGCCCACGTTCCGGGCCATGCAGGCCTTGGTTTATAAATGCCTCCTTCAGGAAGGCATCCTGGAGCCCTCGGCTGTGTTGAACTCTTGCGTGCCCTGCACGCCTCCTTCATGGCACTCAGCCATCTCCCATCTTGTCAGCAAGCTCCTTGAGAGAAGGACCACCTCAGTTTTTCTCATCACTGTATCCCTAGTCCTAAACTCATGTCTGGCCCTTTAATACTTACTGAGTAAATCCAGGTGTGGGTCGGTGAGAGTCAGTGGGAAGAAGAGAAAGCCGATGGCTCCGCACTCCTATCACCCAGATCATGAAATGTCAAAAAAAATTTGCCCGGCAAAGAAACTCATTCCCTGCATTTGACATTCCCGGAAGTTTCCTTTTCTGCGCCTCTCCATGTTCTGAAAGGAGATACAAGTTCATCTTTGGCAGGAAATTGTCCAGACTTCAGTATGACTTGCACAAGGACACAGTGGTAAGCAAACGTTGTAAAAGAAATCAGCGGATGCAGGTTTGACCTTCCAGTGAAAGAAGACCTGGCTCCACTGAAAGCCGCTCAAACTGTCCAGTCTGCTGGGGACTCTGGAGGTCCAGCCCTCCCACCTTGAGGAGAAGCCAGAGCTCAGCTCTGGATAACATCTGTCCTGCGAGGCCCACACACACTTCCTCACTGTGCCTCGCTTGCCTTTTCCATGCCTGGCTTTGCTCTCTTCCTCCTGCTACCAGCCCAGAACCACCACCATTTGGATGATCCACTTGGGGCCACTGTTCTCATATGACCTCATGATCTTGATCCATGACCCTTGACTACCAATGTCACTCGCCCTTGGTCTCGCACTCATTCTTACGGATAGAAGGCTCTCTTGCCACCAGGTCCAGACTGCTGAAGCCACAAATGCCAGCCTAAGCTCCTCAATGACCTGCTGGGGAAGAGGAATCAAACTCAACATACCCACCAGGGCGCTCTGGTCCCAAGTGCAGGGATCCCAAACAGCATGTCCAACTCATCGGCTCCCTCCTCTTCTCAATCTGCTCATCCTCTTGGTCTAAAATATCGCCATCAGCCCAGCCTCTTAAACAAGAAACTTAGACTCACCTTGGCCTTCTCTTTCCCCCCTAATAAGCCTAAATCCGTCTTAAGTCTGTTCAGTTCCACCAGTGAACTAGTTCCCACTTTCATGCCCTCCTTTGTACTATGGTACCTATTCAAGCACCTGTCTTCTCCAATCTGGACTGCTGTGATCACCACCCACCTGCACGCTGCATCCTACACCCTCAGCCCATTTCCCTGTAACCATCTTTTGCAATATAATTGAAATTGACTTTAAAACACTAGGACTAGCATATTATTCCCCTTCTCTGAAAAGGTCCAATACATTACACACGGCCCCAGGAAAAAACTTACATCTTCAGCGCTGACATTCACGTCAATCTAGACCTGAAATCTTCAGCCACTTTTTTTCCTCCACTTTCCTCTGCCTTGTACTCAGTTATATCAAACTTTTTCTTTTGCTTGCATCCTTTTACCTGTCCGGAATCCCATTCTCTGCCCATCTCCCTGCCTGATCTCAGCCCCACCTGATCACAAATTTTTCTACTTTGAGGGACACTTACTTTCTCTCTAACCCCCGAAGAGTAAGTTATTCAGTCACACACCATTCACTGAGCATTTATCAGGGTCCTTTCTGCCCATGCCTCTCTGTCGATGCCTCTACGATATTTGGTGGGGTGTGTTTATTGTTCTTGTCATTGACATACCTGTCTTTAGGCTGAGTTCTGCTAGGCACAGAGCATATCTGATTTACCTCTGTCAGCATAAGGAATGTTCAAATCTGCAGAGAATTTTTATGAGTTTATTTGAGCCAAACTGATGACAATTGCCAGGAAGCAAAATCTCAATGGATTCGAAAAATAGTCCAGAAAATAGCAGTTTTACCATTTATTTTGCACATCAGAATCAAAGGAGAGTTGGGAAGGGGGTCACATGATATTCGTTGGTGATAGATTAGGGAGAAAGCAAAGCAGGGACATTGCTGGGATTGGATAAAAAATAAAGTGAATAGACACAAACTTCTTTTATGTTTGTGGGCACAGGATAGTGAACGGTCAGTGATTAACATGGTAACAGTAACAATGAGGGGATTTGTAGTCTGCTGTGGCAAATGGTACCCTGAGGGGTCCAAAAAAAAAGACAGGAAACTACCTTGACACGGCAAAGATACATTATCATAGATGCAGAAAGACAATAGACTCAGGTAACGTGAAGATTGACCTTTGTCCAGGAAGGCACCAACCTAGGACGTGACGACCTGCTATGGACGGCGTTTGGTTAGAAAGTTTGAATGTCAGACCATCCTGTGTGGTTACTTTCAGTCTCTGAGCCGTAAGGCCACCGCGCAGGCCTTCCCTGAGCTTGTCAGGTTATGTGAGGCCCCTTTTCACTTACACCTCCGAAGCCAGAGCACCTGAAGTAGTGAATGATTACGACTCCAATGAAAGTGCGAACGAAAAAACGCTCAGTTTAATCACCTAATTCATCGAAACTTTTGGCTGGAAGCTTAATTCCTAGTGTACTCTACACACCGCTCACGGGACCATCACCATGCAGTGCTGACGACGGCGGCCACTTCCTCACTCACAGCACCCTTGGGTGAGCACCCTTGGGTGAGCACCTGTGATCAGCTTCCCTCCTGCCATCGCCACTCTGCTCCCACTGCCCCTGTGTTTCCCATCCCGATTAGAGGCCCTGGGAGTGACCTTGGACTCTTCTGTTCCCTCATCCTGTGTGTTAACTTTCTAGTAATTCCAACTGCACCACTGGCATATCTTTTAACACCAACAATTGTTTTTCTGTTCCATGGTCACTACTATGCTTCAGGCTCTCTTTCTTTATTTAAATCCAAGGTAGTTGCAATCACCTATTTTCCCCACCCCTGGCTTGCCCTCCACCCCACCCCACCCCCACTTCAATCAAGAGGAGCCACACAGCCTTCGAAATGGTCTGTAAACATGCAATCAATCCCTCTTGCTCCTCTCTTGCTTAAAGCTCTCTGATGGCTTTCCGAGGTTTGCAGGACAACATCCAATAATCTCTTCGATTTGGCATCTAAGATGTGTGTTTATTTGTGCAATGAATGCATAGTAAGTGTTTACTGCCTGTCGGACACTATGGTAGAAGCTGGGGCTGCAACAGTGAACGAAGCATTCAAAAGCTTGTTCTAACGAAGTGGTTGTTTCGGCTGGAGAGGCAAACGGTAAACAAAGTAAAAGTCATTGAGTAATTATGAGGCGTCCTAGAAAGAGCACGGGAAGTGCCGCGAGGGAGCCGCAAGGTTAAATGAGAGGAAAGAAGAGAGGAGAGAATAGCTCGGAGCAGAAATGGGGCAGATTGCAAAGGGCTTCATAAGGCCTTATAGAGGTGACCTTGTACCCTAAGTGAGGGGGCCTCGGCGGAGGGAGACAATCTGATTTCCCTTTTATCCGTTTTGCCAGGACAGCTCCTGCTTTCTTGTTGAGAGTAAACCACAAGAGGATGGAGGTGTCCTTGGCCCACTCCCAGACCCATCTCCAGGTCACTCAATGCCCCCCCTGACCTTACACTCACACTTTATGATTTAGCAACACAGCTGAATTTTTCTCACACTGTCCTGCGCTTGGTGCGCTTCCATACAACATCCCTGGGCCTGGAATAACTGTGTCCCACCTCTGGGCCTGACATGCAAAATCTCGGTGTATTTTGCAAAACCCAGCTCAGAATTGCCTCCTCTGGGATCCTGCTGCATTCTGGAAAAACCCCAAATGGGATAAATTTGCCCTTCTCCAGGCCTCCTCTGAACTTGGCGTTCTTTTTGCTGCTCTTACTTGTCCACACATTTGTCTTCCTACTAGACTGTGAAAAACTTGACTTTTATTTACCTTGATCTTCACTAAACTGAGTGCCTGCACTTCATAGAGGTTTAGGAGATCTTTGTTGGATTAAGATAAGAAAAAAAAGGTACAGGAAAGGCCTAGAGTTGGTCTGAGGGCCTTTGGGTACGATGTCAATAATGGTTTCAGGTCTGCAGCTCTGACTCAAGGCTGTGATGATCCGGGAGGTGGCTGGTACATGAGTATGGCGATCAGGTCTGCGTGCTGTGCTGCACCACACTCTGTGGTCACGCTACAACCGCAGGATTGGGGGATGTTCCTGACTCAAGTGAGGTGGTCCCTGATACACATCTGGACCGACCTTCATGCAGAACCTCTCTTTGTGCAGAAGGCTGGGGTTGGGACTAGACTGAGCTTCTACAAGTCTGATGTGACCCTCAACTGCATAGACTTTGTCATCCACAACTGTGCACCACCCCTGAGATAAGGTTTTTGGGCCTGTAGGCTTATACCAAGGCCCACACTGAATTTCTTCTACATCTTTTGGAAGATATTTCAAAGTTAGAAGTCAACTTGATTTGATTTCTTTGGATGGCATCTGTGTCAGATCCTCCATCGTTCTGACTTTATTACCGACATTTGTCTATAGAGTGGTCATAGGGTTGCCGAGAGGGAGGGAGAGAAATGGGGCTTATACTTGTGACTGGATGGAGCGCAGCTTCTCCACCAGGGTGAACAGGACATTCAGAGAACATTTGAAATTGTCCCTGTCTCAGTACGTAGTAGACCAAAACACCGAACACGGGGAGGCTGTGAGCAAGAACTTCCTGGTTCCTATTTTGTGCCAGTCAGCACGGCCTTTGGCTAGAATCCTCACATGCTCCAGTAAACACCACCATTGCAATAAGAGGACACTCGCTCTACTCCGATCAGCATCTACTCGATGACTTCCGACATATGACCTGATCATTAGGTGCAGCGATTTTGTTCCCTGGTTTTCCCAGGTCTACACCACTCTCTTTCCTGATCATCACCCGCCCAAACATCCCAAACCTCTGTCAGAACAAGTTGTGGCATCATCTCCTCCATCTACCGAAACACCCAGTAGTCTGAGCAACACTCAGGCAAAGAAACCAGAAGAATCGCGCACTTACCTCAGCTTTCACTACTGGAGATTGTGCTGGTTCTTCCCTTCTCTAACCTCCCGTGGTGCATGGAGGCAAGTGGTTCCGGGTCCTCGTTCAGACCCATTAAATCATCGATCCGACTTAATAAGCCCTCTGGTGATGCTCACGCCGCTGCAGTTTGAGTACTCCTGGGACAGATAAAAACCGACTATGTAATACCCGGGTGTTCTCTGAATCGCCTTGTGAACCTTTATCTTCCTTCCCTCATTATCTTTGAGGGAGAGTGCGTTACCCACAAGTACAGAGCCATGCACGTAGTACACACTCAGAGGTTTTTACTGAGCTGATAAACTCGCTTCACAAAACTTTACTGGATACCTGACATGAACTGAGCATAAACTAAGTCTGGCTTGTTTTGTGCTCTAAAATTACGTATCAATGCAAAAAAAAATGGCTCCCAAAACAAAATTAGAATAATTGACCACCCTCTAACGGCCACCTGCAATTCATGGTCTCAGTCAGTTTTAAGGAGGCGGGAAGAGAAGGCCCAATGACCTGTCTGCCACCTGGCTGAGGACAGCGCTCCCCCGTGAAGCCACACAGCCCGCCTCCCAGAAGAGACAGCAACGGAAGGGTCATGGGTCTTGGGTGGGCAGGACAGAAGAGGGGACTGGTGAGGGCCAGCTAGTATGTTTTTATGTTGTTAGGTAAAGAAAAGTTTACGTCCTACCCCCAGAGATTCCTGCAGTGCATTATCAAGTTTTCACACAACTGCTGGAGCTTGTTACCCACGGCCCAATCAACGGGGCTCAGAAACAGCTGGCTTTGAAGCCAGACCAGGGAACCCAAAGGTGCTGATGTTAATGTGACTAAACCCACATGTTCCCTTAAACCCCTTCCAGCCTTGCTCTCTAAGGCCACAGCAAGACTTTGCCATGAAAGTCCTCCCAGGTGTGAAGAACTTGAACCAAAAGAAATTGACCCAGGGCTGGTAGATTATATAAGATGTAGAGGTTTGATTGAAAAGGGTGCCCAAATGAGGAAAATGTGGTTTACCTTTTTTTTAAGAAAAGAAGTAGGAGAGCACAGGTGTGTAAAGACAAAATCATAGCTATCCACTTTTAAGCACACTTACACACATGCACACCCACTAGAACCCTTCCTTCTGTTAAAATCCCCAAATAATTAGGATATTATCTAGTTGTTGAATTATTGATTCTCTTTGCAACTCAGTTTGTTCTCTAGGGTAAAATTTCTTCACACTTTCTCAAACCTTTTGATTTTATGGAGTGGGACTTTGCATAAAAAGAGAAACTGTAAAAATTATTATGATCATTTTTCAAGTGGAGATTATGGAATTTGCGCTCATCCATCCATGGCTGTCCTGGGAGGTCATACCTGCTCAGCAAAGTGGCAGATGGCACTCCCGGGTGGGGCAAAGGTACCCACAGCGTTTACAGCAAGGATGAGGATTAAGAGGTGAAGGAATCTGTTCTTGCCTCTAGGAGCTCTAACTTCGGTGGAGAAGACCAGCAAGTGAGCACTAACCGCAGAATATGATCTGAGATAAACCCAGCGTGGCATGCACACGGAGGCTAACTCTGAGTGACCCTGCAAGAGGAGCTTTGACGAGAGAAGGAGAACACAGATCATTTGGGGAGCACTTGGGGAGCTACAAGCAGGCTCACGACCGGATCAGAAGAGAAAGACTTGCTGAGGATAGAACTTAGAAGATAGGGCTTAGAAGTTAGTTATGGTAAGAAACAGTAACACAATAGAAATGGGAGGGAACAAATTTCATGGAAATCTCATCAACAGGGCTGATGGGCCGGTTGCCTGTGAGGATAAGGAAGAGAGACTTTTCCGGGACCACACACACTTAGCTTTCTGGAATTATAGCTCTCTGCCACCTTCTCGTGTGCTGGGGGAAAACTTGTGACTGAGGAGACAAGAACAGCGGGAGTTCTACCAAAAGGTGTTAAACAGGTGTGCCCCAAGCACAAGACCTGCCCCTCAACCTTCCTCTGCCCAAAGTTGCGACCTGTTCGTGAGAAACTGGCCGTCCCCACTGATGTCCTGCAGATGCGGGTTCCTCCTTTTCTTCTAGGAAACTTCATTCATATCATAGCGCATCATGAGGGAGCAATAGAGAACATGCGTGTTCATCCACTTCCAGTCCGGCCGATGGTTTTTCCACCTGCGGTGTGGGCAACAGATACAGTCATGCCAACCACAGTACTTCCGTGCGGCTAGTTAGATGAGAAAGGCTTACAGTTTGCACGACTCCACACACTGTGCTTCGGTCGGGTAACTGGTAGGAAGCTGTACTTTTAAATCAAGTTTTCAAAGTTTACCTACTCAGGACGCGTCCATATTCCTGACATTTTATAGATGTGGTTCCAGGCACAAGAAACCGGACAATTTGCCAGCGGTCATTTAGGCAGCTAGAGCCTGAATGGATCGGCTTTCAGATCTGTGGCCTGCATCACTGAGCTTCGTTTCTGTACCTCCCCAGACCGAACACCCAGACCGAGTGTTTCATTGTGGAACCTAAGAACAAAATAAGATGTTTGGGGGGGGGAAGAATCATGAGGACAGTATGTATGAGTTTCAGTCATACATTGTTAAAAGGACATAACCCTCTTTACCAGAGCTTTGGTGCACATGTTCTACATGCAAAACACATGGTTAATTATGGAAAAATTATGGGATACAAAATAAAAAGAGAGAAAGAAAATTACTATAATCCCCATCGAGAACATTTGAGATATTGTGTACGTGAATGTGTTTGGACACGTATTTTTTCACAGATCTGTAAAATAGTGCATGTGTTTTTGTTATACTTCGATAAAATATCAATCAACTTTCTACAGGAATAAAAATACTTTTGCAACATTGTTAATGGTTAAATAGTATCGCATTTTATAGAAGTACGTTAATTTATTTAACCTATTGAACAACTGAATTGTTTCCAGTTTTCTTCATTATAAATAATTCTGCTCACCTGCTTATGCTTGGCATTAAATATCCATTCGCTTTCTTTGTTCCTCTTCATTGAACTATTTCCTTCACTCAAATGCATAAAGAGAGTCACATTTAATTGATTGCTTCACTTAAGTAATCTCAGTTTTAAATAAAACTAGGTAGCAAATTATAATTTGCTTTCCAGTGAAAAACTTAAAAATTGTCCCTTTATTTTTAAATTGCAGTTTACTTTCAATAAGAACTTAACATTTTTATATTATGTACATTTTCCATATTGTGTTGTATAATTTACAATGTAATGCATCCTATGAATAATTTGCTCATAAAATTGAATTCAACAAATATTAAGACTGTGTTGGAGATGCCTTCAGGGGATTTCCCAGTGACCCAGGTCCTTGATGCCTAAGAATCTGTGATGGAAGTAAGACAAGGGTGGAAACAGCCATGAGATAGACCTTTTGTCCCATCAGAAAAGCACAGATGGAACCCCCAGAGGGAGGTCACTGGAACCCCAGGGGGGAGGTCGCTGCTGGTCAGGAGGATGAGAGGATGCTTCGTGGAGCAGTAATCATTTGAAAAGTGTCAGATTTCATATGTAACACATAAGAAAGTCAACACATTAAAAAGATAAATTACATGAAGAATTCTTACTCGTTGCACATCTTTAAAAATATTTCAAATAAAAAATGATGTATTTTAGTTTTACTAAGATGATAGGAACTGGACCAAATAGAATATTTATTATCAGAAGGAAACTTGCCTTTGAATTCCAGGGAGGCCCATTTCCTCCACAGAGAATAGAAAAGAAATAGACAATCTATGAAATATTAATTGATACCGTCCTCTCATTTTTCCTTGGAGGAAACTGAGGTTTCCAGAGGCTCGGTGCCTCATCTAACCTCTAAGCCAGACGTCTTGAGGTGGCTGAGCTAGCACTAGAACCCAGGGATCCAGACTCCCAGCCCTGTGCTCCTTCCATCACTTGAGGCGGCTTTCCCAAGAGCTGCTAAGCAAATTTATTAATGGCCTGCTTTCTAGCCCAACAGGTGCAGAAACGTGAGAGGAGTCTTCACCTGTCACGTAGAATTGATGAACTTTTTCCTGCAGGTCTGGGAGACTGAGGAGTGCATTCAACATTCATTCATTCACCAAGTGTGCACTGAGTGGCCACGATGTGCTTCACATTGCACTAACCGCTGGGGACCCAGCAGGGAACAAGACAGACCTTTGGAAATATGCCTGTGCAGACATCGGCGTCTGCTGCTCAACTTGGGGAGGCGTGGGTGGGAGTGACCAGGTGTTGATCTGGCTCCAGGGAAAACGAAGGGAGTTCAAATGTTCCACGTTAATCCATCCTGCTCCGCACAGATCTCCACAGTGTGATCTATGATCTGGAAACTACACTTGAACATGCGAATGACATTCCTACGCAAAGATAGAAAGCCCTGCCCTTCAGCTACCTGGCTCTCGGCATCCCACCAGATCATCTCTCCCACAGTTCACACTCACTCCGACTTTTTGTTCACGATCCGCAGTTTTTTCAGCGATGGGCTGTCTGCTTGGCTCCAGCCCTTAGGCGGTCAATTTATGGCCAGTGATTTTGCCACGTTCTCTCGGCTTCTCAATGTACCTTCAATGAGGTGAAACCTTCTCATGCAACCGAGGAAGCTTCACGTAACACAAATAGAACGGAATCTTTCCCGGGACTCTGATGGGGATAATAGCCCAAATCGTCTAAACTGCAAAAACCAGCTCATTGTAAACGGCCACGAGCGGACAGAGGGGAGCAGGGCGCTAGGTACTAAAAGATTCTCACCTCAACACTCCGCTCCTCCTACTGCGCTGGCTGCCCTGTTTCAACCTCCTTTTTACCTCCTTTTTACCTCCGTCACCTCCTGTGGTACGAATGGAGACAGACTTGGCCTTGGTCTCTGGTTCCCGGCACACAGGCCCTAAAACACCCGAATCTCCGTAAGAGTGCCTTGTATGACCCTAGAGATGACTGGTATCGAAACATATCCAGAATCCGCCCACCAGACAGGTTCTGCTACCTCCCTGATCATCTCTTCCCTAGATCATTACAAAGCCTTCGTTATTGCTTGCCCCACTTCATCTCCTACCCTCTCAAGGCTGCTCGCAACACAGCAGTCAGGGATGTTGTCTGACAGATGTCAGATTGTGTCCCTTTTTGGATCCAAACACTTTAGTGCCTTCCATCCCACTATTAGCAAAAGCCCAAGTTAGCACACCAGCCTAAAAGGTCCCCGTTATGTCTCTGCACTCATGTCCCACTATTCGTGACTTTGCTTTCTTCGTTCTGAGCCACCTGGTTTGTTTTCTCTTTAACATGCCAGGCCTTCTCCTACCTCAGGGCCTTTGCACTTACTGTTCTCGTGCTTGAAACACTTGGCCTCATATCTGTGTGGCTCTCTTATACCTCCTTAAGCTCTTTGTTTAAGTATTTTTTAACATTTCCCTCAACCTTATTTTTAAAATTTCAACACTCCTCCTTCCCCCAACATTCTCCATAGATTTTTACTACATTATTTTTATAGTTCTCACCACCAACAGATAGAATATGTATTTTACTTACATATTTTGTTAATTTAATATCTTCTCCCACTATAATGAAGAGTATGCAAGAACAAGAATTTTTAGGAGGTCCATGTTATTGACTGCATAACCCCACAGCGAGTAACAGTTGCTTCATAAATATTCTCTGAGTCATTAATACTCCATAGTTTTCTAAAAATATTTTACTTATTTATTTTTAGAAATAGGGGCAGGGAGGGAGGGAGGAAGAAAGGGAGTGAAACATCAATGTGTGGTTGCCTCTAGTTCACCCCCTACTGGGGACATGGCCTGCAACCCAGGCATGTGCCCTGACTGGGAATTGAACCGGTGATGCTTTGGTTCACAGGTCCATGCTCAATCAATCCACTGAGCTACTCCAGCCAGAGCCAATACTCCATAATTTTTATATCAGTGTCTTCTGTTAAATAAATTCTAAAATTAAAATATTTGGATGAAGGTGAAGAACAACTGAAACAATTTACAGCCCTGAGACTTCCTCATGCCTGAGATCTGGTTTGAAGGTGGACATTGGTGATGGTAACCCTGCATAACGACAAGAGAACATATTCAGCCAAAGACTACTGGTGTCAAAACTCATATTGCAAAGGCTTGGACCCATAAAATTACAAGTTAAAGTACAGTTTTACCCTGAACTGAAAGTAAGGGAAATTGGCAAAAGAGATTTGCATAGCACCAGAAAAATACATTTTGAAGAAAATAACTAAAAGTGTAAGTACGATTTTTTAACCAAAATTTAACCCCCTATGGTTAAGCCCATTATTTTACAATTTGTTCAATGCAGGGGACTCTACAGACCAGAAGGAGTTTTCCATCGGACGTCAGATACTGCGTCACCCAGGGCAGTGGGGCGCAACCACCATGCCTTGCTCCAAACTAGCCCAGCACTCACTGGTTGGAGGCTTTTGTTTATACAGGGAAGACTAGGAGAAAACGGAGTGTTTGGGCACAGGGAAGTGTAGGAGAGAAACGCTGAATTGGAGTTTCAACAGTGAGCAGCGGAGAGAGCAGAAACCCACTGTGCGTTTACCATCTCTTCTTGGCGACTCCAGCCCCGGAGGATCCACTCTCGTTCGCCAGAACCGATTAGGGATCTCTTTATGGTTCAATGCAACTCCACAAGACACTGCACAGGAGGAGAAGACCCAATCGGTAAAGTTAGAAGGTAATGCTGAAGGAAAATGTAACTAGCAGGTTAAATGAAGTTTTGGCTTTGAGCTACCTATGACGCAAACCATGCTTTGCTTGTGGAGTTTATCCCCAAACTGGGGTATTTTCAGTGGATCCCTAAATGACCCAAGAGGTGACGTGGATTCATCATAGTCCCCACGGTACAAGAACATTTAGAAACATCTCGAACTTATATTCAACACTAACTCCTGATCTTTTCACTGAAACCAAGTCATCCCCGTTTTTCCACCTCAGCTGGTGGCGACTTCCTTTCCGTTGTTCAAGTCAGAAGCCTCAGAGGCATGTGCCTTAGTCGGTTTGGGCTGCCGTAACGAAATGCCATAGACAGGTACCTTATAAGCAACAGGAATTTATTGCTCATGGTTCTGGAGGCCGGAAATCTGAGCGCCTGGCACCAGCATGGCTGGGTGAAGGTTCTCTTTCTGGGTCCGAGCTGGTGCCTTCTTGCTGTGTCCTCACGTAGTAAAAGGGACGGGGGACCTCCCTGGGGCCTCTTTCATCGGACATTCATCTCGTTCACGAGGACCCGCAACAATGGACTTAGAGCAAATGCCAGAAAAAGGCATTTGCTTCAGCCACCACTGCTTCCCAAGAATTCCGGTTGAGGAACAAACTATTGAAAGCAAATACTAAGTGTTTCGAAGGCTCTGGTGGTGTTCCAAAGGTATAAGCAGCACCCTCCTTCCTATCAGAGCAGAATGGGCTCGCAATATGCCCTGTCGTTTCTGTAATTAGAAATTGCTACAGTTTAAGGGTACAGATGAGAAGTTCTGGGCCATTGGCATCTGTGAAATCGCCATAAGCTAAAGCACTTAATCCTTTAAGCCTAAATCCAAATTGTAAACTACCCAGGAAAAAAAAAATGAGATCATATATCTGCTCCTCAGGCCATTTTTCTATCTGCCAACAACTGTCTCCGTGAGAAGAATTACGTGCGCACGCCGCACACACACGAGCGCACACTCACGCCAGCAGTGAAACTGTGTTGAAAACATTAATACATATTAATGAAAATGTAAAGACAACAGCTGTTTGAGCTTTAGATAAACCATGGACAGCTTTTCCCCATTTAAGTCACTGAGAGCGCTGCACACATGACCGAGCAAAAACGTGGTACAAAGAAATAATCATAGAAAATTCAGGAAGCTGAGTTTAAAAGAATTGACCATAAAGTATTCGTTATCTTGCCTGGTTGCAGAGGGAGAGGCTCTGGTAAATAGAGGGTGATCATACATGCTATATGTAAACTAGCAATTTAGACCATGATGAAGTGCACTTAATACTGAACACTTGAAAAAGAACACAGCCTTTCCTTGACGAGTCAGCTAAAGGTTCTTCAAGATATTTCTGGGCCTTTTAGTCACCACAGTTAGCAAGAAATACTGTGTTACAACTGCACACCAGTGCCAGCTAACAAGATTCTGATAAATAACAGAAAATTTACTATAAAAAGAATATTCAGACATCCTTAGAGAGATATTTACCTCAGAATGTATCCCTCCCACGTTTTATTAACAGCAAGACTTGGAATCCTCGGAGTGCCTGTCTAAATACAACCCCAGAACGCACCGATCTAATTCACGGTGGCTCTCGGCTCCCAGGACTCTTTGCTGCACCTGCCGACGTTATCAGAAATGTCGGTGACTGGAAACACGTTCCCTCATGGCCAAAATGCCTCCCATCCAGTAGTTGCTGGGGATTAATTTCAGTGCCAAAAGGCATGACAGTTTATAGATGGTAAAAATAAAATAAGTGGAGTGGAAACAAATGTACCACGGGGATGGGCATACTCTTCAAATGTCAAAATTTTAATAAGCACGAAACCCCACAAACCTTCGGGTCCCAACTACTGAACATGACACTCTTCCTCTGGGAGGCCACCTACGGTCCCTTCTGTGCTCATTGTCCTGGAAGAACTTCCTTGTTAATGGTGAGTGATGGCCCAAGTTAATGGCGTGGTAAGTGCAGACAAGCCTGTGGTCTGAGACGCCACACAATGCGTTCACATTTGGCTTAGGAGAAGACAACACGCAGGTCAAAGTAGTCCATTCTGCTGCAAACACCTCCACGGTGGCAAGAAGTCTGAGCCTATCCAGGAATAAAACTCCGCTGGCTTCGTTAGATCGGATACACCTTATCTTAATGCTGGTGCGCACAAAGCAGCCGTTCAGAAACTCCATGCCATTGTACTCTGCTTTGGGTTTTCTGTTTCAGAGAAGCAGTTCTGATACGCCATGGGCCCCAGGGTCTGCTCTGGGGACCAGAGTCTTAGTGCAATGTGTGGTTGTGATGTCAGGGTTCCAGAATGGTGATATGTAGAAGAGGATATTGGTAAGTTCATTTACCAATGGCCCCTAGATTACGTAATGTATAATGCTGGCCCTCTCGGCCCAGTTTCCCTGCACAAACAGTTTTGCCTTTTCTCTACATCTTGCCCCCCGGAAGTTTTTCTCCATTTTGTCTATGGCCCAAATCTTCATTAGAGCCCATTCGAGCTGTTGCGATATCATCACAACTGTTCTCCCTATGCCTAATATCCAGTCCTTTGAGTTTATCTTTTATGATTCCACCTTTTAAAAGCTATTTTCCTAATACAGTGAGGTCCAAACACCTCAGCAGGACCCAGAAAGTCCTTCACAAACAATGTTCAGTATAGGCTGATTACCCGGCATTCCTTCTACCCGACTCTAGCACATCCCCACCCCCCAAATGCATACACACACACATAGCCCCCCAAAATATATATATACACACATATATACATGATGCTGTAGCTACACTGCACCTGTCTCTACCCCTCATGCATCTTACAGCCTCGCTGTCCATGCTCAGGCAATTTTCTTTGCCTACCTCTTGTCTGCCTACTATACTCTGATTTCAAACATCACATCTTCCCCAGAAAACCCATTACCGACCATATCCCAAACTAAACTCACTTGTCCCCTCAGCCTGACACAGAAAACTTCAAAGACAACCTAACAAAACTGTCTGATTCTTCATCTGAAATTTTAGAGCCCTTTTTTTGGTACCTCTAATGTGGTAAATTATCTCCAAAAATGGTCACCAGTAACACCCCACATCCTTGTATGCACACGCAACTCCTCCAGTGTGTCTCTCACTCCTTGGATTCTGGCTGGCCTTGTAACTTGAACAGAGGCCAGGGGAAGTAACCAACCCTGTGTCAGTTCTAAGCCTTAGAAGAAAGACTAACAAGAAGGGTGACAAGGGGGCCCCCAACAATTCCGTGCCATCCCATCTGAGGCACCAGACATGAGTGAAGCCATCTTGGACATTCTAGGCTTCTAGTAAAATGCAGCCACATGAGTGACCCCATTCAACACATGTGACACCAAACCACTCAGTGAATACTTGATAATTGCTGTTCTAAGGCCATCAGTTATACCACAGATTATTCCCAGTGATAGGTAACTGAAACATTTAATATTACGTATTATAGTTACATGTGTACATGTATAATTCCCTGGGGCAGATTAGATTTTTCAAAGATGATTGCAACACATGTGCCATGCTTTTCTTACCTGTTCTATTATTCCACCTTCAAGAGGTAGAGTCTAATTCCTGTCCTCTTGAATTTGGAGGGGCCACAGATACTTACTTGCAGCTACAGAATGCAAAAGAGGTAACTGCATGATTTCAAGGTTAGTTTGAAAGAGCTCTTTCAGCATCACCTTGGTCTCTTGGAAAGTTCTCTCTTTGGGTGCAAGCTCTCTCTTTGGATACTTCCCCTTGGGTGCTCCTTTCCAACCCAGCTGCTGTACTAGAAGAAACCGAAGCTACATGGAACGTCTGCCATGTGTAGATGCTCCCATTAACAACCCCGGCCACACTCAGACTTCAAGTTATTCCAGCCCAGACTCCAGACAAGGAAACCTTCCGGCGATTCCAGCCCTAGCCATTCATGTCCCTCCCAGCCATGGGAGCCTTCCCAGCTGAGTTCCCAGACGTTGTGAAGCTGAGACAAACCAACTCCACTGTGTCCTGTTCGAGCCTCAGAATCTGCAAGCAAAGTGATATTTTTTTTTTCATGTCACCAAGTCTGGGGTAGTTTGTTACTCAGTAATTGATAACTGAAAAACTCTCTACCCAGACTGCGGGCTCCTGGAAAAGTTCAGCCGTCCTTGTGTTCCCTGGTTTGCTGCATGTTACTCGGGGCATAAAAGAGACACCCATCGAATCTCTGTTGAGTGCAGCTGAAAGGCTGAATGTCTGCTACTTTTTGTTGATGTTTAGCTTCACAGAATTTTGGAAGTCTGTACATTTCAACTAAAATATTACAGGAAATCCATCTATGGGCTAGGTTTATCATATGATGTTTTGGGAATTTGCAAAACTGGCTCCCTACTTTTCCTTTCTTTGTCATGTGAAATCTTACAGTAGAACTTAGACTTGCTAGTGCAAAGCAAACTGAAGTGGAACAAAACAGAGGAAAGGATTCAGTAACAAGGAAAACAATCCAATTCACTTAAGTACAGGTCATTTTTGTTCCTTTTTCCAGTCAAAGTTTTCATCCTGTGTTCTTCTGTTCCATTTTACATAAGGAAAAAATTTTTCTAAATGTACTGGGTACCCTTAGTTTTTCTCTCTCCCACCAAATCAAAATTCAATACCGAAGTGCCACACTCAAGATAATTCTTCATGTCTTTGCCTTGGCTCAGTAAGATGTATGTAACATTGATAAGTTCTTTTAAAAAGTGTGTTTTGAAGACCCAACACGTGGTGACTGGCTTTCCTTAGGAAGCACGCCGATTTCTCCATTATCTGGCTTTGCAGGAAACAGGATGCACAAAGTAAGTGAATTTTCCGGTAGACCTTACTTAGAAGGCCTATAAACTCTCCCACCACATGAAATTGTTCATCCACTGTGCAGATTTTACATGTTTCCACTTTCACTGGGATTCACTCAGTCAAGACTCTTTTTGATGCCATTAAATGCTCAGTTCCCAACTTGATATTAATTCATTTATTCATTCACACATTTATCTATATTTATAAGCAGCTACTATGTGTCAGGCCCAGATTAGCTGGTAAAATAGAAAGATGAACAAGACCAACTCTCTCATTCAGGGAACACACAGGATAGTGAGGAAAGGGACAAGTATTGATTTGAATACATCAGAGGTCAGCAAACTACAGCTCATGGTCTAAATCCAGTCACCGCCTATGCTATATGTACCATTGTGTAGGAACGTAGACACACCCACTGCTTTAAATGGTATCTATGGCTGCTGTTCAATTATAATCACGGATCTCAGCTTTTTGAGGTCACTAAAAATATTTACTCTCTGGGCCTTACAGAAAACGCTTGCTGAGTGCTGCAATGCAGTGAGCCGGGTACGATAATAGAGATATATTCAGTCTTCAACAGCCCACAGAGAAAGGGATGAGCAACCAAGGAGTGTCCTCCCCGGGCGGGGAGTGCCTGAGCCATGGGCTGATGAGTGGAGGACCAGTCAGGTTAACAGCAAAGGCAAGAGGGTCAACAGGTAAAGTGCTGGAGGCGAGAAATCGATGGAGCCCTTTGGAGAATGGCTAGGTAATGGGGGTGGGGCAGCTGAAGATCAACTCGATGGTGGAGATGAAGCTGAAGAGGGTGAAGAGCAGGTGTCCGCAGGCCATGCTGGTTTCCACCCTGTCAGCAACGGGGATTCACCGGAAGGTTTTAAGCAGAAAAAAGTAACATATAGAAAAGAGATTGAAAAGAGAGGGGCAGAAACTAGGCCAACTAAGCCAACTGAGGTTCTGTTGCAATGGTCTAAGGAAGAGATGATGCATCAGAGAAAAAGAAAAGAAAAGGCAGTGGCTGTGGAAATGGAGAGGAGGGTTCAAGGTCTTAAGGAAACCAAATTAATCAAGGAACACGCTTTGTCATAAATATTCAATGAACATTCTCTGTGGCACCGTAACCGCAGGGGGCTGGGACAGGCAAGATTTCTCCATTCAAATCCCTCCCTGAAAGGCCCAGACAAGGACCGTCATTGACCTGTGGGGTTCAAAAGGGAAAATCTTCAGTCAGTCTTTATATATATATATATATATATATATATATATATATATATATAATGAAAACTAAACACTGTTCAACAGCAGCTGGTGAAATGAGTGGAACAGTGACTTTACTATTGATCACGGGGACATCTTTACCCATTATTTGATCACTTGTTTCCACTGTGAAACTAACCAAACTCGGAGACAGGTGGAGCACCAGGTCGTCCTACGCACAGGCTCTGGGTTCAGACTGACCTGGGGCAAGGCCTGGCTCCTTCCCTTAATCGGTCTGTGTCCTTGGGCACGTGACTTAGCCTCGTTGAAGCTCAGGATCGTCATCTGTAACACGAGGATAAACGTAGTGGACATCACGTGGGTGAGCGAGCGCCAGAGCCCCGCAGACCTCACCCTGCGGGGGAACCCAACCCACCTCCACCCGTAGGTGAGATCCCATTGCTGCTGTCACCTAACGACTGCAGCGGAATCACTGAGTTGCCGAGCGCATCGTGTCACGTCTGTTTTCCGAGTTGTAAAAGCCAGGCCTCCTGTGGGCGCTGCTCCGTGCCCAGGGCCGGCACTGTGCCGGGCACGCGGGAAGGCTGCCAAATGGACTGTAGAACAGGGAGAGAGAGGGTGGAAGGGAAGAAAGGTCAGGGAGGAGGGGGGAGGGGAAAGGGGGGGGCGGGACACAGCACTTCCCTCCTGTGTTCTCCCTCCCCCAGCCTCTCAGTACCGCTGCCCGAACCTGGCTGTTTGGCAATGCCGGGCGGTGAGAGACTCAGTGGCCCGGGTTCGCCACGCGCTGCTCTGATCCCTGAAGAAACCTTTCGTAGTGCAAGGTATTCAGACCCGCTGCCTAACTGGAAGGAGCGTCCTCAGGCTTCACTCAGCAACAGTCGTCCCCAGGCCCTGGAACAGGGGACCTCTGGCTGCCATGGGCCAAGGGCCAAGGCGGAGCATGTCAGGGTGACACAGCAGTTTAAGGGGACTTCAGAGGACTTTGTCCAGGAATTCATTAAATTCGAATCCCCTCGTAGGCAGCTGATTTTTTTTTTTTTTTTTTACAAAATTGCGGTTTCTGGAAATCTCAGTGGGAGGCCTTGGACTTAGCAATCTGGGCCTAGAAAATGTGCCTTCTAGAGCAGAAAACTTAAACCTAATAGTGCTTTAAGCACCGAAACAACTTTTAACTATTTTAGTGGAAATCCTTTTAAAATGTATTACACGTCCCCAGTCATGATAAACAAAGAGAACATGTCACACCTTTTCTCGGTGACCAAGGCCGCTGCCGTAAACAGCAGTGATTCCGCCGAGTTCTAGGCATCGCTGATCGTTTCTCTGAGGGGCCCCAGACTTCTAAACCGTTTTAATCTGCGGTAGCTCTTCCTCTGTTTTGGGCACTTCCATCTATGTAACTACAGTGAGGATAATAAAACTGTTGCCCCTACACCGGAGGCACCCGCACAGTGATGCTGTTCTGGTTGATATGTCTCCCACTTCTATTATCCATGGTCACCTCTGCCTTCCTCCGTTGTTTATCGTGTTGTAGTTAAGCATCCACATTCCTTCTGACTCTTTCCTGGCTGTCTGCTTCCCCTCCAGTCTCTGGGATAAAACTAGGAGAAGGTGAAAGTTTCCAGACAAGCCACTATTATGTGTAAAAATTAAGTGTCCAGTCTCTCGAGTTAGAGACACGGTGTAAATTCTTGCTCAGCTTATTACAGATGTAAATGGTCACCTATGTAAATATCTATAGGTATGTCTATGTACATGAGTTGGTTTACCCAGACATATATTCCTGCTCCTCCCGCCCACAAAGCCCAGAGGCAAATGACACGCCTGAACCAACCAGCACACCTAGCACCCAAAGCCTGGTTTCTAACACCCTTCTCCAATGAAAGGAATCAGGGCCCTTGGATAAATAGCTGATTCTAAAACTGGGGCAGAACATATACAGCATGAGCCTGGAGCATATTGAAGTGCCAGAAAGTAGGGAAAGGCTCCCAAAAATGTAAACCCATAACAATGAAGATATGTTGAAAGGGTATGGAAACCAAATGAAAGTGCATCTGATGGCCAAAGCTAGAAAAATCTGAGCAACAAAATAAAGTGCTATTACATTGTAACTCAAAGAAAAAGTAAATATCCATGAATCCTTGTTGATATAAATGACTGAATATATGAATAATTGGGAAATAAGAGACAAGTGAAATATCCCATGCAGACCAGTTCCAAATAACTTACGTAAATACTCTACCCTCAAGGAGATGGACCATAATTTCCCACTCAAGTGCAGACTGCACAAAGCGACTTCCTCCCAAAGGGTACAGCGCAGAAAGGTGGGAGAAAAGCAAGTTCCCGGTGGAGCAACCTGGCAAACATGCCCTCAGCCAGGAGATCAAGATGAACAGCAACATTAATGTGGATGACCTGTCCCCTTGCTAGCACATGATAAGGATGGCACTTCACCTCTGCGATCTTCCTCCCCAAAACCCGCAACCCCAGTCGAATCATGAGAAACACATCCCAACTGAGGGACATCCTACAAAATACCTCACTAGTATTCCTCAAAACTGTCAAGCTCATAAAGAAAAAAAAAAAAGAGGAAAGTCCGAGAAACCGTCATCGCCAAAAGGAGCCTGAGGAGGCGACATGATGAGTGAATGAGATGTAGCATCTCAGGTGGGATCTTGGAACAGAAAAGGGACATTAGGGAAAAACTAGGGAAATTTAAATAACTGTGGACTTTAGCTAATAGTAATAATACTGTGTCGACCTTGGTCCATTAATTATAACACATTACCATATTCATGTAAGATGTGAAGAAAAGGGATAACTGTGTGGGGAATATATTAGAACTCTTTGCACTATCTTGGCAATTATTCTACAGATCTAAAACTCTTCTAAAGTAAGTAGTTTATTTAAGAAAAACTATATCATGGGCCACCAGGCCTGGGAAAGGAGGGGGCAGCATCCCACCCCTGCAGACCTCACTCTTGTGGGGACAAGGCTCTCGCACATCCTGGTGAATTTCCACCCTCGAGGTACTATACCTCTCAGAGGGGATCGGGCAGCCTTCAGGCACTTAGACAACGCATGACTCAGGGCTGGAAGACTTTAAAAAGCTGTGCAAACAATTATTTCCCATATGCTCTCTTTTCCAATTTATCCTTCTTCTATGAGATAACACAGCTTGGATTTATCAGGAAAGAAAAGTCTCCCAGGAAAATGACAAAAACCCATGTAACAGCAGGAAGCCAATTGGTCAGAATTAGTTAGGGAAAGACTACTTCTTGCAGCTCTGATTTATGAGCTTCTCACACTGGCTCCTAAACTAACTTCCAGCTAAGAAAATGTGTTAAAGCATCAATAAAACTATTCTAATAAGTCCTCCATAACCAAAACTTAATTGCAGCTTATAAAGAGAGAGAACACCAAGTACTCTTTAAGAGGCAACAGGAAAGAGGTTGGTCTTTGATAGCGGCAGGGCCATGTGATGCTGCTACTTTCTCACCAGCTCTCGAGGAAGGAGGGAGAGTACTAGAATCCCCTAGCGTCTCTGTGGTCTCCAGAGACAATGTAAAATTGTGTCATGACATAACTTGGCTGCAGCAAGGGTGCTGGTCTCTAGAGAGTAGAAGTCTAGGTAAGCATGTGGGATTCAATTCTATTTTTCCCTCCTTGATTAAACCACTTAATTGGTCTAGTCGACAATTTTCTCATCCACAAATGAATAACAATTAAACATTCATCGTTACTTACCCACCTAAGCAGCATGATAAATAATGAAAACATGTGTGTATGCATAAGAGGGCATCTCTTACTTTAAGGCATTTGGAGTATATAATTTTAGTTGAATGATTGCAGAAGTATATCTGGACTTTAGATTCAGTAGGTGGGTCTTTGTTTTAGCCAATTACCTGACAAACATCCCTTAATCCATGTATTTGTTACACACATTTTCTCTTTTTAAATTGAGTGAGATCTTATTTGCAGGTCTAAGTAAGCCACCATCCAAAGCCTTCTTCCCCTAGTCTGACTGCTCTCCCAGTACTCCTGGGAGCATCTGAAACACTGAACTGGCATTCACACCACAAAGACACACTCAGAAGTCTTGTGGATCAAAAACATCATATTCTAGAACATACCCTAAAGTGTCCATGGATGGAATGCCTGGGAACACTGAGAATTCCTGCTGACTTCAGTCTACGTTACCTCTATGCCTCATTCACAACCCGAGGTGCTTCATTCTTTTCTTGGGCTGGCTCACAGCATCTTGGTTTTGCTCACGTTCTTCTGTGCTCACCCTCCTCCATTTCCAGAGCTTCATTCTGAGTCTTAGTTTGGCAACACCTTTCTTAGGTCATGAACTCACTGCATCCCCAGGGCTAGCCTGCACCATCTAAGCAAATTCTGGTTATCGGGAATGGCCATGAAATTCTTCTCAGATCTGCCCAACCATAGCCCCAACTTTTCTCTCTGCTGTTACCATTTCGGATGCCTAGGCAGAGGTCTCACCATTTTCCCTCTGGTAGCTTCCATAATGCATAAAATAGGGCTTTCCTGTTTTCCGTTGTCTTAGAATAACGTGAGGGAGAGTTGAGAGCGCATTCAGGGGTACAGACAGCCACTAGAGGAGGAAAGGTGAGGTTAAAGACAGCAGAAAATGGAAGACCTTTCAGCACATCTTAGAAGAACCAGAATGGACTTAGGGCTTGGAGCATGGGTGTTTGGACTTGAGAAGGAGCAAAGGAGGGAGAGGTGTGGGAGCCGAGTAGAGAGGGTGTTAGGGTATTTCTTTTCCATAGCATCTTCTCATTTTTAATGAAAGCAGAAAGAATCCTAGTGGAGACTGCTTGTAAGCAAGAATTATGAAAAATAAGAATATGTTAAGGAATAGCTGTTGGAGAGAATAGGAGAGAGAATGCTTGGGGACGCGGGTGAGAATTCCTCCCATCACATTGCAAGTCCCACTGAGACTGGTTATAACTGCCAAGAACCTGTGATGGCACCTTCTAGATATTTTGGGAAGGCTTCATGTTGTTATGTAGATCTTGTGTTTCCTCAAAATTTATTTAAAGGACCTGTGACCCAGAAAGTTAGGCCTCGCTGCTCTAGACAATCTGGTAATTTTTTCTGACAGAGAGCTTCTATCCTGAAATGCCTTTCAACCGTAGAAAAGTTACAAAACCACCTCTTTCTGGATTTGAAGTCAAAGAGACATAAGGCACTGGAAAAAATGTTTACATTCTCATAACTTTCCTTCATCATAGGGATTATTTTGGTGTGTTGCCAAGCACCAATCAGCTCTGGGTAGTGCCTGCATTCCAAAGCAATTCTGCAAGAATATATTATTTTATGAACAATAAACTATTGTAATGTTTCTTAGTTCCAATATCGGACCTAAAGGAATACCACATCACTTGGTCTCTTGATTATTCTCTCATGAACCTGTACTATTTGATTTATGCTGAACTATTTCTACATCTAAAAATATTTGGGTATTTTATAATCAAGTTTTAATCTTCTAAACTAGATGATTCAGAGAAAATACTTAATCCATCAAAATGACTCCAAACCATGTGCTTTTCAAATCACCCCAAAAATGGCATGTAGTTTCCATCATGTTTCGATTGTAAAAGGCTTTGTAATTTATGACCATTGGCTTGTTTCCAACTCTCTGAGTTGCCAATGGCATCCTCCAAAGGACCCCTGGCAGGATTTCACAGGGATATTGGTGGGCTCATATTAGTAGGGATAACCAATGAATTTATTAAGTAATAGCAATCAGTCTTGAACCTTGTTCCTAAGTAAGTGTCTTTGTAGTTCACCAGAATTCTGACTTTGGATAGGAAATAAGCTTGATGAAAAGAAAAAAGAAACTAAAAGTATTATGCACCCACCAAGAGCCAGGTACTCTACATATATAATCTCGTTTAAATTTAGAGAAATATTTATCATACAGAGAGAAAACTAAGGCCCAGAGTCCCACAGTTTACTTAAGGACACAGCTGGAAATTAGATCCCAGGTAAGTCTGAGTCTTAAGATCTTGGCCTTGCTACCACTCCATTCTGTTGAGTCCTACTAAGAATTGTAAAACTGGAGTAAACAGTTCCAAAGCCTATTTAAACAATTTCTGCTGGGGATGTGATCATATTTTTTTTTCATCAAATTCACACATATTCTGTGTATTAGTGGGTATACTAACATATAGGACATATGTGAATTTCATCCACCAAGATAGTAATAGCCAGGAAATGTGTCTTTTCCTAAACCACAGGTCAAAAGAATATACAGAAATAAATAAGTTCTTATAACTTTCCAGAGTCAATCTGAAAATAAAAATTTGGAAAAAGAAAAATCATAGCTAATAGTACACTACAGGACTAAAAATAAGGAAAACTATCGTTAAGTAAATTTCCTGAGGAAGATGGCTTTTCCACTGTAAAAGGGAATTTATTATTCATATTGTTGGGAATAACTGCCTCGGTCTTGGTTCTGTCTTTAGAACGTGCACACAGACATTGTTGAATATAAAACACGTACAACATGTAACTTTTGACATAATTCATGTCTGAAGAAGCAAAACAAAACCACTCCTTCAGAAATTCCTTTCTGGATTATTATTTTGTTTTTAAGAAATCCACTTTTAAAGAAATAAAGGACTTTACTGTTCTAAAGAACAGTCTCTTACATCAATTTATTCCTCAAATTATTTTTACTCTTCTACCATACAAATAAATATATCTTTATCAAAAAAAAAAAAGGCTTTTAAGAGAATTTACTTCTTATTAAATTCTTCCAAATATTTTTCCAGGGCTGTGTTCTGTTTCTCCTTTTCCTTATTCTTTTAAATGCATTTCCACATCCTACCTTTGCAAAAATAATGAAAACAGCCACCCTGACTTGAGGAGCAGTGCTTGTAGCTGGACAAGGGTGTCAGGCCTCTGAGTGAAAGAAGTAAAAGCTCGTCAGTGATCTCCACAAGGTGCTTGAGCTCTCTAAAGCCCAATTTTCTCATCCCTGAGACAGGATTCTAGTACCTTCCATAGAGAATCATCATAATAATTACATGAGACATGTCAAACATGTCTGATACCATCAGTCAATCAACACTGGGCATCATTAGCTCTTCATTTCAGATGGGTAAGCCCATTGATCAGAAGACCAAACAATCCAGGAGACACGGTTGTATAAGCATTTTCATGTCACTGTCTACTTTGAAGTGCCCTGATTGGTTAGACCTCTCCTGCGGAAGCAGCTCTTGGGGCCATCCTTGGGGTTCCTCTGAACGCCCTGAGATATTACAAACAGGTCCACATCCATATAATGTGAAAATGTAAGGGGACACTGACACTTTCAAACGTTATAAAACTTCCTAAGTTGTTTCTCCGTCTCTTAACCTGTCTGTCAAATCATTTGTTCCTTCGCTTCTATCAGTCACTTAAATCATATTTACTGAGTGCGAAGTGTGATGCTTTAGGAGAAGAGAATTATATGTCTTGATCCTGACATCAGAGTTTGGAATCTGGGGGAGAGGCAAGAAGCCGTGCCAGAGAAACAATAAGAGTGCAGTTCAAGACAGGATTATTTAGTGTGAAACTGAAGACACTAAGGAGTTCATAGGAGAGAAATAACTGTTGGTGGGAAAAATACAAACTACTGACATTACCTGCCCTCCAGACAGGCTGTCTCTACCTTTCTGAGAGTCAACAAATCCACTAGAGAGTCATTTGTTTCACTTGGGTCCCGGAATATTTAAATTTAGGGAGTATGAGCATGCATGCTCCAGGCAATTTTAAGAGAATAGGGAGGGGAGGGGAGGTTACTCCTTCGCTCTCAACAAAACTCATGTGTGTGCCTCTCGACGTTCCCGCCCGACCCCCTGTGTACAATGGTCAGCATTCCCTCTCACTGCCAACTTTGGACTCACCCAGACCGGAAAGGGAAGGAAGGGGATCTGCTGTGTCACAAACAAAGTGTGAATAAATTGTGTTAGCTCAGCCTGAGGGTAGCCCATGAGGATTTGAGTGACTCGAGTCATACCACCATTTTTTTCAATGAAAAGATATAAATCTTACCATTTTGCTTTTCTCTTAGGGCATTTTCCAAAATGTCATTGTGTGTGCCATTAAGTCCGTCTCGTTGGGACACCATTTGGAAGTCTAGGCGTGCTCGTTGCTGCTCTCTTCCTGTCTCCAGGGCTTACATTTCTTACAACAAAGGTGCCTCAGGAAAGGAGGAGTGGGGAAGGAAGGAGGGGAAGGGGGTGACATTATTTTGCCCAGTATGGGCAGGAGAAAGACCACAGTTTGGGCTTGTTAATAATGTGTTGATGTGTTTCTTAGTAGAAGCTTCTGGCCTTCAATTGTCTAATGACACCTCTTTAAATAGCTTGAAGTACCATTTCATTTCTAAAATCTGAAAGTCACTAAGAGTTATTCAATGGCGGGGAAAGGATAGGAAAGATTGTCCTAAATAAACGGGGAAAGAGGTATATCAAAATATATGTAGAGACTTAACTTTTAGTGGAGAATGTTGTAATGATGATCAAAACTACCACTTTGGTTTCTGTGATTCACACCCTCTTATTTCAGACTCCCTCCCAGGAAATCTCCAATTTTTAATCATTTCTGAACACCAGCAAAGAGACATAGTTATCATTTCTGGTGATCAAAATCTGAATAAGAGACATGGGGGTGGCAATTGACCCAATATCAGAGAAGACAGAAGAGTCAAAAAAGAAAAGAGACTGATGTCTAACCTGTGTCTTCCACAAGGGCTCGTATAATTTTCCAAATACGTTTGTGATGTGCCTAATTATAATGTGCTAAAACTCCCTCAGAAAATTATGCAATCTTACTTAGAGAAGATTATATCAATAGTTTTTTAAAATAAAATAAAGAGACCCACACATATACAGGCTATCCGATAAATGCTGAAATTGCTGTATGCGATAACTAGTGAGTAGAAAAGGCCACAGAAAAGGCATTTTGACGGTGAGTAGAAAAAGGTGAGGCAGGAAGTGGTTAGAAAAATAATTCGTGAGGCCTGTTCCCATCAGCAGTAAGCAGCATATGTGTCTTGTCTTCCGAGCAGTTTCTGTGTCTCTGATATAAGCCAGGGCTTCTGTGAGGAGTTGTTTTCATCTTTATTTGTAGATGGATACCATAATTCAGCGCTCCATGACTATTCTTTCACCCATCGATTCCTTTCATTCTACGTCTGTGTCAAGTGCCAAGATCTTAGCACCTGCTTTCACTGCGCGCCGACTCCTACTGGCGAGGCACACCTGAAAAACCTGCCTCTTTCACGGGGAAAGCCGTGGGAGCCCAGTGGTGGAAGGGGGGGTTCATCTGCGAGAGCACCTTTACCTGCGCACCTGCCGGTGGGAATGTTGACCCCGTCTCCTGCGTTCCCTAGGACCCCTTGTTTTGTGTTCCCCCTTCCCCTGCCCCCAGCAACTCGCTTCTCTGCCTCCACCAGTGTATGTTTGGAGGCAAGTGAAATGAAGACAAAAGGAACTCCTCGGAATGTGGTACAGCTATAGAGTTGCGACATGAAGTATAATTAATTCCTTTACGTAGTTCTAGGCCAATCCTTTCTATCTCTCTGTTCTATGTTTGTTTCTCTCTATATTTATCATCTCAATACATATTTTGCAAGCCACCAAAATTGTAACAAGTCATTATTTCTAATTAAAGAGAGGCTGTGAATCTTTCCACTGATATTTATTAAATGTCTACTATTTGCCAAAAGCTGGGACTTCACAGTCTTCTCTATTAACTTTTACTTTTTTGTTTAAACATTGGCCAAGTAGACATTAATAATTACAACATCTGAGCTCCAACCCTGATACCAGGTATGCCGATAATTAGCCATGTGACCTTGGGTAATTTACTTTATCTTTCCAGGTCTCAGGTTTTTCCTTGTCAAAATAAAGACCATGATACCATTAATGGGCTGAACTGTGTTCCCTTGCAAAATTCGTGTGTTGAAATCTTAACCCCTGGAACCTCAGAATGTGACTGTATTTGGAGATAGGGCCTTTAAAGAGATAATTAAGTTAAAATGAGGTCCTTAGGATGGGCCCTAACCTGAGCTGACAGGTGTTCTTATAAGAGGAGATTAGGACATGGACAGACACAGAAAAAAAGACCGTGTGAGGACATACAAGAAGGTATCCATCTTATAAGGCAAGGGAAGAGGCCCCAAGATGAACCAAACCTGCCAATGCCTTGATCTTGGACTTCCAGCCTCCAGAACTGTGAGGAAATAACCTGCAGTACTTTGTTACAGCAGCCCTAGAAAATTAATAAAGATGCTGAATTTAGGTCTCCTTCAGTTGCACAATCCTGGGATAATCTCTTCCCTCAAGGGAAGTAAAAATATAATATACTCTAAGTAACAATATAAGTGCTTTAAAAATGTGTTTATCATGTCACTTCTCAATCAATTAACCCTAGCAAACTAGTCCTATAATGATTTTTTCTTTTAAAAAATGTGTTTTATTGATTATGCTATTACTGTTGTCTTAATTTTCCCCTCTTTGCCCCTCTCCACCTGGCACCCCCCTTCCCTCCGGCAATCCCCTTCTTAGTTCATGTCCATGGGTCATTCATATAAGTTCTTTGGCTTCTCCATTTCCTATGCTATTCTTAACATTCTCCTGTCTATTAAAAAAAATTAATTTAAGGCTCCAATTGCTCAGTAGTAAGACCTACCTTTAAGGGAGCAAATTTTGAAGCATTTGTTTCTCTATAAGCAACTGTATTAAATGGTTCCTGAAATTTTACTTCAGCACACTCTAGAGTGAAATTTAGCAGAGCCTCAGGTTCCTCCCAAACCCCATGCAAGTGACTGAAGGAGCAGAAAGCATTCAGAGTGGCGAAGCCGCAGCGGATGCAGAAGGAGGTGAAGACCAGTTGGTTCTGCTGGAGCCCCAGTGAGACTCATGTGCCCTGAAAAAAAATCGATAAACTATATCCAGCTGGGTGTTTCCATTGTTTTTGTTTTGTTTTGTTTTGTTTTCATCAAATGTCTCCTCCTTTCTCTATTTGCCACTGATAATGGCTCAGGAATTTGAATTTGAACAAATCACACCCCAACTGCTGTACTGTGAGCTTGCAGATTTCTGAACATTTGGGCTTGCTGGGTTTGACAGGCTGACACACTTTTAAACAAAGGTGAAAAAACCAACTGTAAGACAAAGACCTATAAATTTGAAGGAAAGGGAGGGTGGCCTGGGTAAGGGTTATAAGGGTGACATTTTTCTTTTATTAACTGCTACACAGGAAATGAGGCTTAAAGTATTGAAGGGATGATGAAGGAGAGGGGAAAGAAGGATCAGGTAAATGGATTGCAAAAACACCACAGCAAAGGTTAAAGGGTGTGTGCTGAGAAATTGGTTTTAGCGACTGATTCTGTTACACAGAAACAGGAGCCAATAACCCGGAATCCTCCGATATTAACTCGTAAATATCTTAATTGGCATAGTACCTCAAGCAAAACCATCAGAGAAGCATGTTTTTCTTCTCATTCCTCAAACCCGTATTAATATCTTTGAATGGTAAATTTATTACCTGGTGATCATTCTTGAAAACCATCCCTTTATTATTCTGTTGTTTCAGGCCTTCCCAAATGTCATGACTACCCATCCCAGGAGAGCAATAACTGCAGGAAAGCATCGGTAGCATTGCTGTAACTATTAATAGTGTTTGCACTCCATTGTGATTGTATGTCACAGCGAGACTTGGCGTTTTAAGAGAAAAAGTATTAGAGGAAGTTCTGTGGGTTTGGGTTAGGTCACTATGGTAATAAGACCAGGTCTATTAGCTGGTCATTTAAAAACTTCCGTGGAACTTGATTGCCTTCCAATGAAATACTTCATTTAATTTCCTCATAATCCATCCCTCTCCTGCTTATCACACCTTTAATAACCCTGCGTCACATGCTCATTAATCTTTCTACCTCTACATCATAGAGCTTTACATTTTAATATTAGAGCTGGTCATCTTGTTAGCTTGATTTATTGTTTTCCTCTTTCAAAAAGTCCACACTCTTTTTCTATGTACTATAAATAACAAAGCATGGCTCCAGATTGAATAACGGGGCTGTAATTCAGGCTTGGGACTGAGCTGCTTTCCTGAAGCCTCGAGCCGCACCCCCGGGGATGCCGGTCAGTAGAGGCTGGTGATTGATTTACGGCCCCGCAGTCAATCAGGAACCCTGTACTTCTCAAAGCATTTCTGCAAATGACAAGTTATTAATGCTTTGAAATGAGAGTCAGAGCTACAGTAGATCAGATGTTAATTTAATGAGGATAGCTATTTCCCCCCTACTTAATGAGGTAGGAGCTTTTAAAAAACTTCTTGAAATCATAAGCAATAAATAGTCAAGATTTATTGTTATTATCGTTGTTACTATTATTTGTAATACTGCACAGGGTTCTTTGCAAAACACATTCACTGTTAGAGTTCTAAAAATAAATAAAATGAATAAAACAAAAAAGGGAGGGAAGAAAGCAAAGAAAGAAAGGAGGGAAAATGGGTGGGAATAAGATTACTTGAATGCTCTCCTAAAGTTCCAATCACCTCGTAACTGAAGTGCACCGTTGAAGAGTTATGAATGTGAGCACTTGGCAAATGGCGAAGCGAAATCAAACAGCTAAATTATAAGCCCTAAGATGTCAAGTCAAATAGAGCCGTATATCTTGCTTATTAATGCCTCAGGAAAACGGAACACAGTTGCAGAATATTGTAAAATCCTGGGGAGTTCCAAAGAGCTTTTCTTCGTTGAGTTTATTGGGGTGACACTGGTTAACAAAATCATACAGGGTTCAGGCTCACAGTTCCACAGCCCATCATCGGTGCACCGTGGTGTGTGTTCATCCCCATTTATCCCCCCATATCCTTCCCCTCCCCGTCCCCCCCCCACAGTCACCACACTGCTTTCTGTGACCGTGACTTCCTTAGTGCCTGTGTTCATAATTGCACGTTCTAATTCCTCAGATATTAAGATTTTTGATGATAAAGTTTATTAGAAAAGACTATGTTGGAAATACAACACAATCTGCTACCATCTGCAAAATGAAGGCGCTTATAGCTCACCTGAAAAAGTATCCTTACCTTTGGTCAGGAGTGCTTAATCGTGGGCTTTTTTTGAGAATCTGGTCAGACCTTCGTCCCAGGAAAAAAATGACATCAACAACACCAGCTCCCACCTCTCCCTCTCTCTGTCTCTCTCTCTCTCACTATTTCTGACACATGAAATTTTGTACATTTCAGGGGATTCATGGCCTTGCCTAATGGGGTAAACTACATGTAAAAAGGAAAAAAATTCTCTAGTTTTAACATAGATTACATCTACTTTTGGTCAATTAATAAAATATTTAATGCTTAATATGAAGATAGAATCAAATTTAATTCCATGGTGAGCAAAACTTTATCAAGAGTTTATTATGTTCTCAGGGGAAAAAAATCTCACTTCAGAGGACAAAAATGCTTGATACGGGGCCTGCTTTGTGTTCTTGATGGGGAAAGGTAACATGGACCCTTAATAATTTAAGAATTAATGCTTTTTATTGCCAGTCTTATTCTAGCCAAATACATCATAGGAATCATTGTTATTGTATTTATAATGAAACAATAAATGTAAATGAAAGTATTCTTGGGGTCTCATTTTGTCATCAGAAAATAAAGCACACTTATAACTCAATCTAATGTAAGCTATTTAGATGACAAAACTTAGTAAGAGCCTAATATTGCATAGTGTACATAGAAGCTTATTAATTCACCCTTAAATGCCCGGATGCAAAAAGCAGTGCAGGTGAAATCATAATGCGTTCTTTAATGAATTTTGTCTTCGCCCAGCAATTTATTTGAGCTACACTGTTCTTTCTTTGCTTCAAACTTTTCTAGCCGTTGCTAAAAATAGTTCATTTCTCCTTATTCTTTTGTTTTGATTGCCCTTTTCAGTACACTTGTATGTACGTATTATAAAAGGCCATGAGAGAGATATACGCTAAAGACAGCTTTTTCTGTGGCCTTGGTTAAGTCACAGGAGAAGCAGCCCAATAGCCAGAGAGCCAGCCATGGTCGTGAGCAGGTGACCGGTTGGAGTCCATCCCCACGTCGTTCGAGGTCTTCGAGCCAGGCGATGACAGAGCCCTTGACGCCCTTCCTCTGCGATGACTCGTAGGGCAGCGGTGCCCAGGGCTGTTTTGTCAGCTTTGCCTTCCTCCCTGGGCTCAGAGTCATTTCAGGTTTCAGTCAAGACGGGGAAGATTTTAATGGCCACTCACTCTGCCAAACCAACTCTCACGGTGAATTGGAGTTCTCAGCCTAACGTACACTGGAAAACGCTTCATGCCTGCGGCAAGAATGTCCTCATTCGGTAAACGTCCAAGATGATCTGTGCCCTCCCTGAGTGAGCCAAGTCGACGCCTCTAGGGTGTCCTGGGGTTCCCAGGCTGAGTACCCAAGTGACCCTAGGTCATTTCCTGAATGTCAGCAATTAAAACTCCCCCGTTGGAAAAAAATTACACATGAAAAAAGCCATGCAAGAATGCAGGAAGTAAGTTGGGACATTTTACCCTCCATTCTGTGATCCAGCCAAGTGTCCCTCATTTACCACAGTCACAAATGAGCAGCCCTGTTGAGAATCAAAGTAACAGGCTGATGCCTAAAATCTATCAGGCTTGAAGAGCTCACATTCCCTGGAACTTTGTGGGAATTCTTTGAGACCTCGGTATAAAGAGCGCCTATTGGAATGTTTTCTTCAGAGCGATTTTGCCCCTACACTTGCCTTTTGTCATTCTGTTTGATTTAGTCCGAGTTCTCGTTTTGAGACTACCCACACACCTGGGCGTGGACTGTGTCTCCAGGCGAACTCTGGGAGGCATCTGTATCAAAGTCCTACTAGAAGGCTCAGCGTCAACTTCACCCCACGTTTACTGAGTGCTTGCTGTATGCAAAATCCCATGTAAAGTATTTGTGTACATTCCCTTACTAGAGCTTCACGAATCTGGAAAGAAGCAACATTCATATTGTTACAGTCATAGAAACTCAAAGAGAGGAAGAGAAACTTCTGCACTGGCTGGGCACATAGAGAAGAGCTTATAAGGAGAACACTTCCACGCTCTGTAATGCTTCTTTCCATTCCTCCTTTTCACCGCACTATTTCCTCCTGCACTCCAGAACAATCCAGCTGAAAAATCTAGAGCCATTTTCCCCTGAAATCATAGTTTAATGTGGGATTGCTCTAACTCTTTTTTTAGTTCCCAAATTACATTATAGACACATCTTTCTAGCAATGTGGAACCCCCTCCAAGTGTTACACAAATAAAAATGACAGTTAAAATGTAAAATTATTATTTTAATGCCTAGATAAGCTGGCCAGAGAGTAAGGGAATTCCTCAGATGTCAGAAATGATAAGAAAGCACAAATCCTCAAGGATGAGTAAATGCTGGACAGCATTTCTCTGGGAGATAAATGCCAACTGTTAGTGCTCTGAGCAGGGCAGGAGTCAGGTCACGGACACCAGCTTAAAAGCCAGAATCTTGGGGGAACAGTTTTCTCAGCGGGTGAAGTGGTATAAAATCCATGCCCAGGAGTGAACCAATACCAATAAATGCCTTTCTCTGCTTCTCCACTGGGAAATCCTAACCTCAAGCTACACTCACTGAGGACCAGAAGTAGGGACCTGAAATGTTTCCATCCATGTGGTCAAAAGCAAGCAAACAAATTCTAAATCAAAGAGGTAGTTTAAAATGGTCTCATGTGTCAGTGGCCTCTGCGCTCACCAGAGGCTAGGGAAGGACTGACCAAGGGGAATGCACTTACAAACAAGCATAGAGGTCGCACCAAAGCTCACAATCAGGAGATTAGAAACATGTTGAAACCACCCCAACTGGTGTGGCTCAGTGGATTGGGCACCATCCTGCAAAGCCAAAGATCACTGGTTCGATTCCCAGTCAGGGCACATACCTGGGTTGCAGGCCAGGTCCCCAGTAGGGGGCATGCAAGAGGCAACCACACATTGATGTTTCTCTCCCTCTCTTTCTCCCTCCCTTCCCCTCTCCCCTTCTCTCAAAAAATAAATAAATAAGATATTTTAAAAACAGAAAAGAAACATATTGAACATATGGTAACATTATACAATACGTGAACTAAATACTAACCTTGAGCCAATAGATACATATAGAAAATGATACCCATGACTAAAAAATACACATTCTTTGAAAACACACAGAAAACATTTACAAAAATTAAGCAAATAGTAGGCCCAATAGTAGTCAACAAATTTCAAAGAATCTAGAGCCTGATAAACACATTTTATGGCAACACAATTAAGTTAGAAATTAAGAAGCAAATGTATCTTTAAAAAGCACATGCATTGGGAAATTGAAAAACATACTTTGAAATACAACATAGATCAAAGAAATTTTAAAATACTTTAAGGTGAATGGTCAGGAGAAACACTTCTTATCCAACTTGTTGGAGGCATCTACAGATATTTGGAGAGAAATTTAAGCCTTATATATTTATATTAAAAAAGAAAGAAGGTGGAAGATAAATGACCTGTACATCTAACTTAAAAAGCTAGAAAAGAAGAAAAAATAGTAAATCCAAAGAAAGTAGAGGAAATGAAATAAATATAAGAACAGAAATTAATGAAATATTTCAAAGACATATTAGAGATAAGCAACAGAACGAAAAGTTGGCTCTTTTTTTGTTAAATCTACTACAATGGATACAACTTATGCAAGGCTTATCAAGAACAAAACACAGGAGGCACAAATAAACAGTATTAAGAATTAAGAAGATTGCAACTCCATGTTTGTAGCATATATTAAATAAATAGTAAGAACAATATAATAAAAGCAAAAAAAGAATATAATGAAAGCAAATTTTTCCATTTATAAAAATTAAACAATTGTTAGGTCATAAAGCAAAAATTAAAAACACACTTCACAAGATCTATAGTAAACAGACTACTTAACATATACTGAAAAGAAAACATTTTTTTAAAGTATATGTTATTGATTATGCTATTATAGTTGTACCAGTTTTTCTCCCCTTTATTCCCCTCTGCCCTGAAATCCCCCTCCCATAGGCATCCCCTCTTCTTAGTTCATGTCCATGGGTCATTCATATAAGTTCTTCGGCTTCTCCATTTCCCATACTACTCTTAACCTCCCCCTGTCTATTTTGTACCTACCATTTATGCTTCTCATTCCCTGGACCTTTTCTGCCATTCTCCCCCCTCCCCCTCCTCCTTGCTAATAACCCTCCATGTGATCTCCATTTCTGTGATTCTGTTCCTGTTCTAGTCGTTTGCTTAGTTTGCTTTTGTTTTTAGGTTCAGTTGTTAATAATTGTGAGTTTGTTGTCATTTTATTGTTCATGTTTTTGATCATCTTCTTTTTCTTAGGTAAGTCCCTTTAATGTTTCTTATAATAAAGGGCTAGGTGATGATGAACTCCTTTCACTTGACATTATCTGGGAAGCACTTTATCTTCCCTTCCATTCCAAATGACAGCTTCACTGGATAGAGTAATCTTGGGAGTAGGTCCTTGCCTTCCATGACTTTGAATACTTCTTTCCAGACCCTTTTGCCTGCAAGGTTTCTTTTGAGAAATCAGCTGACAGTCTGATGGGAACTCCTTTGTGGGTAATTGTTTCCTTTTCTCTCACTGCTTTTAAGACTCTCTCCTTATTTTTCATTTTGGGTAACGTAATTATTATGTGCCTTGGTGTGTGCTTCCGTGGGTCCAGCTTCTTTGGGACTCTCTGAACTCCCTGGACTTCCTGGAAGTCTATTTCCTTTGTCAGATTGGGGAAGTTCTACTTCATTAGTTTTTCAAACAAGTTTTCCATTTCTTGTTCTTCCTCTTCTCCTTCTGGTACCCCTTTGCTTTGGGTGTTATAACATTTAAAGTTGTCCCAGAGGTTCCTAAGCCTCTCCTCATTTTTTGAATTCTTGTTTCTTCATTCTGTTCTCATTGAATGTTTATTTCTTCTGCTCCAAATTATTGATTTGGGTCCCAGTTTCCTTCCCTTCACTGTTGGTTTCTGTATATTTTTCTTTATTTCCTTTTGCATAGCTTTCATTTTTTCCTCTATTTTGCAACAATACTCAACCATTTCTGTGAGCATCCTGATTACCAGTGTTTTGAACTCTGCATCTGATAGGCTGGCTATCTCTTCATTGCTTAGTTCTATTTTTGGAGCTTTGATCTGTTCTTTCATTTGGGCCATTTATTTGTCTCAGTGCACCTGTTACATTATAAGGGGTGGAGACTTAGGTGTCTGCCAGAAGATACTTAGGTATCTTCTTTTGGTTGTGGAGCTGTATGTGGGAGAGAGGTCAGCGAGGGAACAATGCCACTTGCTCAGCTCTCTGCTGGCTTTCAGCCATTTCCCCCTGCTACCCACAAGCAAGTGGGGCCCTTCTGTTGCTGATTCCCACATGAGTAGGTTTGTGTACATTCTAGGACCCTGTGGGTCTCTCCAACGAATTCTCCTGTGAGGCTGGGTGTTTTTCCTGCCATCTCAACCCCTACAGGTATTTTCAGTCAGAGGTTTTGAGGCTTTCTTTTTCTATCACTGAAAGCCTGGATTGTGTGGTCTGTCTCACTCTCCAGTTGTTCTTCCCAGTTTATCTGCAAATGTGGGACAACCCAGTCCTCCAGCTACTGCCTTGTTGCATGTCCTCTCCACACTGGCTGCCCATCCTACTGGTCTGGATGGATGTTTCTTCTTTAACTCCTTGGTTGTCATACTTCCATACAGTTCAATTTTCTGGCAGTTCTGGTTGTTTTTTGTTTTTAAATATGTTGTTGTCCCACTTTGGGTTGTGCTAGGAGGCAAAGTGTATCTACCTATACCTCCATCTTGGCCAGAAGTCAAAGAAATATTCTTTTAAAATATATGAGTTAACACACTAATTCAAGAAAATCTAGAAATCCCAATTCATCCTCTAATGATTAAAGAAATGGAGTCTATAGTTTTAAATTTTACACACAAAAGACTTTAAACATGATTTTTAACAATGCTGAAAGAATAAGACATTTCCATTTTTATAAATGAAAATCCACAACTCAGAGAACAGAAAAAGAGGAAACTTTTTCTATTTATTTTATAAAGCTAGTATAGCATAGATTCCAAAAGCGAAGACAGAACAAGAAAGTAAAGAAACCTAAGCAAAATATCTAAAAACCAAATCTAGAAATGTATAGAAAACATACATTTATTTCAGTACATGCAGAATATGAATTAATTTTTAAAATATTTGATGGAGATCTTATTAAACTAGAAATAAAGAACTTCTTTAGCCTACAACGAACCCCAAACAAACCCACTACAAACCTGTGATGAAACATTGGCCTTTTAACTATGACAAGGCTGTTGGCTACCACTACTTCTAATTACCATTGTATTGGAGATCCCAGCCAGAACAGTATTGCAAAAAATATGTATGTTTTCTATTTTATGTGTAGTAAAAGGAAAGAAGCAAAATTGCTAAAATTTACAGGTGGTAATAGTGTATGTAAGAAATTCAAATAATGAGCACAAAGATTTTTTTTAACTAAGAGAGTTTAATAAGGTTGCAGGGTACAAAATCAAACTTTGAAAATCAATTTAATAACAAGCTCTTAGAAAATAAAATATAATAATCTATTTTCTAATCAATAAATATATAAATAATGTTATTTATAATAGCATCTAATATTATCAAATACTTAGGAATCAATCCAGCAAACATTTACAAGACTTTTACTGAAAAAATATACAATTTTATTGAGAAAAATTAAAGAAGAATTCTCTGTTACTGTTTATTATTGCTGTATAACAAAACACCAAACTTAAGGATCTATAACAGTGGTCATTTTGTTTGACCCACTTTCCATGGCTCAGAAGGTTTGTCTCTGCTCGGTGAGGTGCAGAGCCTTAGCTGGGAGGCTGGAAGGCAGGGAGTGGCCCTGCTTTGGGGACCTGGAATCCTCTAAGGATTTTTCTGCTCATATGGCTGGCCCCTGGGCTGACTATAAAGATTTTAGATCATATACAAGGATTTAAGAGCTAATTTTAGGCCAAAAAAAAAGATTTTAGGGGGAGATGTTTTTATAACTTCATGGTATGATAGCATTTTTAAGATAAAAAAGCACCAATCATAAACAATTGATACTTTTGATTACATTAAATCAAGAAAGTAGTTCATTATAAGACACTCTATAGGAACTTAATAAGTAAGCAACAAATTAGAAATTGGGGTGAGTGCACGGCGTAGGAGACCCGAGCTCACACCCATGAACTTGGGAAAGTGCGCGCTCCCCAGGAGGCTCAGAACATATGCCTGAGGCCCTGTGCGGAGAGGCACCCAGCTAGTCCTAGAAGGACTAGCCAAAATATAGCTGAGTGCTGAACAGGGAGAAAAGTGATACTATCACCCCTCGGCCTTTGCAGCCAACAAGACCAGAAAATTGGCTTGGCAAGTGTGAAAAGAGCAAGAATTTGTTTGTTGTTTGTTTGTTTGTTTGTTTTCTTTTTAATTATTTTTTATTATTTTTCATTATTTTTTATCTTTTTTACTCCTCAACCATTTGCTTCTCTTTACTTCTTTCTTGTTTTATTACTTCTTTCTTTCTTTTCAATTTTATCTCTTCTTCCTTCCTCTTTTTTCTTCCTTTTTCATTTTTTTCTTCCTCTGTTCTCTTTTTGAACACCAATGAATGAGACAAAAACAAAAAAAAACCTGGAAGAGTGAAAAAACCAGAGTTGGTCCCAAAGAGGGGGCATTCCCACAGCTGAGACAGTGGAAGCTGTGAACACCAGGACACCTGAAGGAGACTGCACCACTGAATCTCACAGGTACTCTACCACAGAAGTTCACACCATAAACCCAGGAAGCCAGAACAGATCAATTTAAGAAGCTGACGCTAACAACAAGAGTCTCACAAACAATGGGAAGACAAAGAAACAATCCCCAAGTGAAATAAAAGGAGGAAGGCCCAGAAAGAATACTAAATGAAATGGAGGCAACTCAACTACCTGATTTTGAGTCCAAAGCAATGGTTGTCAGGAAGCTCCATGAGCTCTCAATGAGCTACCAGAAACTACAGGGAAGCTATGATGAACTCACTGCAAACTATATCAACATGAAAAATGAAATAGAAGCTATCAACAAGGTCCAAGAGGAAATGAAGAATACAATTTCTGAACTGAAGAACACAGTGGAAGGAATGAAAAACAGAATTGATGAAGCAGAAGCTCAGATCAGCAAGTAGGAGGACAAAGTAGAAAAAAATACCCAGAAAGAGCAAGAAAAGGAAGAGAGGCTCAGAGAGAATGAAGAGGGATTAAGAGAAATGCAAGACAATACAAAGTGTAATAATATCCATATAATAGGGATACCAGAAGAAGAAGAAGAGCAAGGGATAGAAAACCTATTTGAAAAAGTAATGATGGAAAACTTCCCTAATCTGATGAGAGAAAAAGTCATGCAAATCCAGGAAACACAGAGAGTCCCAATCAAGAGGAACCCAAAGAGGCCCACTTCAAAACACATCATAATTAAAACGGCAAAATTCCAAGACAAAGAGAGAATCTTAAAGGCAGCAAGGGAGAAAAGGGAAGTAACATACAAGGGAGCCCCAGTAAGGTTAGCAGCTGACTTCTCAATGGAAATGCTCCAAGCCAGAAGAGAATGGCAAGAAATATTCCAAGTAATGAGAACCAAAGGCCTGCAACCAAGACTACTTTACCCAGCAAGGCTTTCAATCAAGATAGAAGGCCAAATAAGGAGCTTCCCAGACAAAAGAAGTCCTAAAGAATACACTTCTACCAGACCAGTTCTTTCTACAAGAGATACTAAAGGGACTGCTTAAGGAAAGGAAGGAAGAGAGAGAGAGAGAGAGAGAGAGAGAGAGAAACACAGGCACGAAAATGGCAATGAATAAGTACCTATCATAATAACCTTAAATGTAAATGGATTAAATACTTCAATCAAAAGGCATAGAATAACTGAATAGATAAGAAAGCATGACCCACACATATGCTGCCTACAAGAGACCCACCTCAGGACAAAAGACCTACACAGACTCAAAGTGAAGGGCTGGAAACAAATTTTCCAAGGAAATGGACAGGAAAAGAAAAAGCTGGAGTAGCAATACTCATATCAGACAAAATAGACTTCAAAAGAAGAGCCATAAAGAGAGACCCAGAAGGTCACTTCATAATACTCAAGGGAAGAATTCACTAAGAAGACATAAACATTGTAAATATATATGCACCCAACATAGGAGCACCAAACACATAAAGAAAATCTTAGAGGACTTCAAGAAAGATATTGACAGCAACACAATTACAGTAGGGGATTTTAACACACCACTGTCAAAAATGAACAGATCTTCCAAACAAAATATCAACAAAGATATTGTGGCATTGAACAACACTCTAGATGAATGGACTTAACAGATATATGTAGAGCCTTTCATCCCAAAGAAGCTAAATACACATTCTTTTCAAATGCACATGGAACATTTTCAAAGATAGACCACATGATAGGACATAAAACAAGCCTCAACAAATTCAAGAAAATTGAAATCATACCAAGCATTTTCTTCAACCACAAGGAACTGAAACTAGAAACCAAGCCCAAGGGGAAAAACCCAAAACCCTCAAATCATGGAGGTTGAATAGCATGTTATTAAACAATGAATGGGTCAAGAATGAAATTATGGAGGAAATAAAAAATTTTCTGGAAACAAATGAAAATGAACTCACAATGACCCAAAACTTATGGGACACAGCAAAGGCAGTCCTTAAAGGGAAGTTCATAGTGATGCAGGCCTACCTAAAAAAGATAGAAACATTTCAAACAAACCTAACCCTATGGCTACAAGAACTTGAGGAACAACAACAAAGACAGCCCAGAGCAAGTAGAAGGAAGGAAATAACCAAGATCAGACCAGAATTAAATGACATAGAGACTAAAAGCACAATTCTAAGGATCAATGAATCCAGAAGCTGGTTCTTTGAAAAGATAAACAAAATTGACAAGCCTTTAAGCAGGCTCATCAAAAAAAAAAAAAAAAAAAAAAAAAAAAAAAAAAAAAAGAAAGAAAGAGAGAGAGAGGACCCAAATAAACACAATCAGAAACGAAAGAGGAGAGATTACAACTGACCCCACAGAAATACAAAGGTTTGTAAAAAATTACTATGAAGAACTGTATGCCAAGAAATTTGAAAACCTAGGTGAAATGGACAAGTTTCTAGAAAAATATAATCTTCCAAAACTCAATGAAGAAGAAGCAGAAAGCCTGAACAGACCAATAACAACAGATGAAATTAAAGCAGTAATCAAAAAACTCCCAACACACAAAAGCCCTGGACTGGATGGTTTCACAGGAGAATTTTACAAAGCATTTAACTAACCCCTAACCTTCACAGACTATATGAAAAAATCCAAAATGATGGAAGACTCCCGAACTCTTTTTATGAAGCCAGCATCATCCTAATCCCAAAACCAGATAAAGACACAACAAAGAAAGAAAACTTCAGGCCAATATCACTGATGAACATAGATGCTAAAACCCTCAACAAAATATTGGCAAACCGCATCCAACAATACATTAAACAGATCATACACCATGACCAAGTGGGATTCATCCCAGGGATGCAAGGATGGTTCAACATTCACAAATCAGTAAATGTAATACATCACATAAACAAAAGCAAAGACAAAAATTACATGATCATATCAATAGATGCAAAAAATCATTTGATAAGGTACAGCACCCATTTATGATAAAAACACTCAGCAAAGTGGGAATAGAGGGGGAATTCCTCAACATAATAAAGGCCATATATGAGATACCTGCAGCCAACATCATACTCAATGGGCAAAAACTAAAATCTTTCCCACTAAGATCACAAACAAGACAAGGTTGTCCACTTTCACCACCTCTATTTAATATAGTATTGGAAGTCTTAACCACAGTGATTAGACAAGAAAAGGAAATAAAAGCATCCAAATTGGAAAGGAGAAAACAAAACTATCATTGTTTGCAGATGACATGATAGCGTACACAGAAAATTCTATAGACTTGGCCAAAAAGCTGCTTGACCTAATAAATGAATTTGGCCAAACATCAGGATACAAAGTCAATATCCAAAAATCAAATGCATTTTTGTATACCAACAATGAAACAGCAGAAGCAGAAATCAAGAAAAAAATCCCATTCAATATAGCAAAAAGAAAAATAAAATACATAGGAATAAACCTAACCAAGGAGGTAAAAGACCTTTACGCAGACAACTACACAACACTGAAGAAAGAAATCAAGGAAGACACAAACAAATGGAAACATAGACCGTGTTCATGGATTGGAAGAGTCAACATCATCAAAATGTCCAATTCTACCCAAAGCAACTTACAAATTCAATGCAATACCTATTAAAGTTCCAATGGAATATTTCACAGACATAGAACAAACACTTCAAAAATTTATATGGACCCATAAACAACCCCAAACAGCTGCAGCAATTTTGAGAAAGAAGAGCAAAGTAGGAGGGATCACAATACCTGATACCAAACTGTATTACAAGGCCACTATAATCAAAACAGCCTGGTAGTGGCATAGAAACTGACACATGGACCAGTGGAACAGAATGGAGAGCCCAGAAATAAACCCAAGTCTCTACAGTCAGTTAATATTTGACAAAAGGGGAAGCAACATAAAATGGAGTAAAAATAGCCTCTTCAACAAGTGGTGTTGGGAGAACTGGACAGCTACATGCAAAAAAATGAAACTGGAGCACCAACTTACACCATACACAAAAATAAATTCAAGGTGGATAAAAGATTTAAATATAAGCCATGACACCATTAAAGTCCTAGAGGAGAACACAGGCAAGGAAATCTCAGATATTTCACGCAGCAACATTTTTACTGATATGTCCCCTAAAGCAATGGACATAAAGGAAAGAATAAACAAATGGGATCTCATCAAAATAAAAAGCTTCTGCACAGATAAAGAAAACAGTATTAAAATAAAAAGAGAACCAACTGTATGGGAAAACATATTTTCCAATGATACCTCAGACAAGGGTTTAATCTCCAAAATACATAAAGAACTTACATGACTCCACTCTAAGAAGACAAGCAACCCAATTAAAAAATGGGCAAAGGACTTGGACAAACACTTCTCCAAGGAGGACATACAGAGGATCCAGAGACACATGAAAAGATGTTCAGTATCACTAGCTATCAGAAAGTTGCAAATAAAACCACAATTAGATACCACTTCACACCAGTCAGAATGGCCATCATAAACAAAACAACAAACAACAAGTGTTGGAGAGCTTGTGGAGAAAGGGGACCCTAGTTCACTGTTGGTGGGAGTGCAGACTGGTGCAACCACTGTGGAAAGCAATATGGAATTTTCTAAGAAAACTAAAACTGGACCTACCTTTTGACCCAGCAATCCCACTGCTAGGATTATATCCTAGGAACCCTGAAACACCAATCCAGAAGAACCTACGCACCCCAATGTTCATAGCAGCACAATTTACAATAGCCAAGTGTTGGAAGCAACCTAGGTGCCCATCAGTAAATGAATGGATCTAGAAACTATGGTACATTTACACAATGGAATTCTATGCAGCAGAAAGAAAGAAGGAGCTCCTACCCTTCACAACAGCATGGATGGAACTGGAGAGCATTATGCTAAGTGAAATAAGCCAGGAGGTGAAAGACAAATACCATATGATCTCACCTTTAACAAGAACCTAATCAACAAAACAAACAAGCAAAATATAACCAAAGACACTGAAATGGAGAACAGGCTGACAGTGACCGGAGGGGAGAGGGGAGGGAATTTCAGGGGAAAAGGGGAAGGGTTTGGAGCAACAAGTATGAAAGACACATGGACAAAAACTACGGGGTGGATATGGGAGGAAGGTGGGGAGGGCTGGGGTGGTGGGCTGGGATGGGAGTAAAAGACAGATAACTGTACAAGAACAACAATTAAAATTAAAAACTAAAAAAAAAGATTTCTGATGGTAGGTGGGGAGGTCAGTGCAAGGGGGCTAAATGGTAATGGAAAAAAATACAATAAAAATTAAAAGAAAAAAAGAACTTCTACAAATCATCACTAAAAAGCCAGTCCAACCAGTAGAAAACCAAGCAAAGGACTTTAAAAGGCTCTTCAAAAAGAGAAAATTGAAATGTCCAACAAATGTCTGAAATGACTTTTACCTCACTGAGTAATCAAGAAATATAAAATAAAGCACAATGATATATTATTTCACACTCACTAGATTATACAAAATTAAGAAATCCGACCATGCTAACTATTGGCAAGAACATGAAGCAATGAAGACCTAATATACTGCTGGAGGAGGGTAAATTGTTACAAACACTTTGGAAAAAAATGGGGGTTACATAGGAAAACTAAACATGCACACACACCTTATGAGCCAGCAACTCTCTTCATAATTTTACTATAAGACACGTGTGGAGATTCTCAGAGAACGTTGACTGTCAGAGTAAAAACAAATGCAAATGTCTATGAATAGTAGAGTGAGTAAATTGTTGCATACCCCTGAAGGGGAATATTATACAGCGGTGAAAATGAACAAACTGTGGCTACATGCATTAACACGCTTGATACCAATTCAAAACTGAGTGGATAAAAAGACTCACCGGAGAGTTCATACATTAGAATTCCATTTATTTAAAGTTCAAAAACAAAGCAAAGGCAATACATTGTTTGGAAATACATTTGTGATAAAAATATAAAGAAAATCATAGGAATGATTCACTCAGAATTAAAGCTAATATCACCTCTGATGGGAGGGAAGGAGATGGGATCAAAGACGAACGCAGAAGGTGTCAAAAGGACTGGTAGTATCATGCTCCTTGAGCTAAGTGGTGAGCAGATGGCTGTTCGTGTTATTAGTCCTCTTCAGCTTGTACATATATTTTCTGCACTCTTATTTATGATATATTTCACAATAACATTTTTAAATTATGTTATATACTGTAGCATATAAAGCTATTACCTGGTCCTGTGGCCACAGCAGAATAGACCCTAAACAGTTAAACAGCAAACACTTAAAAAGATATTTGAAAGTATAGCTCAAGAGATATACTTCAGTCAATGACTTCGCCAAAGTGGAAGAGAAATTTCCAGGTGGTAGAAATTTCAGCAAAGTATATTTGTGTGCGTGCGTGTTTTGAAAGAGCTGTGGCTCTCTATGGAACCCCTGCCATTCCCGAGCCTGTGCAGAGCACAGTCACAGACCGAGGGGCAGTCAAGGGTCTGGGGAGGGCTGAGGGCGCGGTGGTGAAGGCGTGAGGTCGCCCTTTGTAGCCCAGCCCTGTGGTTTCTGCCTTGTGTGAGCAAAATAGAGACGGCAGCTGCAGTCATTATAGAGATACAGCTTGTGGTAATGCTTCAAAGGCACGAGTTCTGAGCAACTGCAGCCGTGACAGTAAGAATTGCCGCAGTGAGGATCTTCATCTCATGACAAGGATGTCACCGTTCAAACAAGCCACAGAGCATCATAGGATGCTAAAGATCAGAAGTCATCAGCAGAAGATGATGAAAGAAGAGGGTGATTTGAACAAAACCCAGACATGGACTGTTCTTTTAACCACACCTGGCTACAGGTTATGCTGATGGCTTAGGGGTGGGAAATTGAAAACAGTAGCAGATACACCACTGCAATCAGTATTGGTTTGTGAAGTGTATTTTCTCCTGAGTGAATGTTTGTTGTGTAAGATGCAGAGCTTTCTCAGCCGCAAAGGTTCAATCACATTCAAATCCCTTTGTCATATTAATAAATTTTCACGTAAAGGAACCCCTCCAGGGATTTCTATAAAGATACTTACACAGGGTGGAGCTAACCAATGGCTGTAATTAGAACTCTAGACGATGACAAAGGACAGGCTGTAGCCTTCCTATACAACAGAGCCTGACCCAAACTCCATCCTTCTTGGGCAGAGTTGGACTCTTACCTTAACAACTTGTTAAAACAGCTTCTCTACCCAGGTAACTAATTACCCTCCCTTTGCTGCTCTTTCTGCATCTCTACTAATAACTACTAAAATCAGACAAATTCAAAATTTTGAAAGTCATTAAACTATTTAACTCAGCCCTCAAGTTTTTCAGAGAAACAGAAAACTCCAGATGTAGATAATTTATTTAAATTACATATCGTTCCTTTAAAATGATATGCAGCCAACTCACAATTATTCCTATTAACAAAGACTAGGTACAGCCGGTATAAATAACTTCATTCCGAAAATGATCAGGAAAGTTCATTTGTCTTCTCCTTTATCGAACTTTCACTGGAGCTACTAGCCAGTATCTGAGAGGACTGGTTCAAGTTTCATCTTGTTCCTCTAGTGAGAGGACTGATCCAGGCAATAACAGAAGGATTTCCAAGGAGAAGAAAATCATACAAGTCCTTAAGTGGATAATCACCCCTGAGTCAATAAGGGTGTGAGTTTTCTCCTAGATAGTAAAGTTAATTCAGAAACTTCATGCTTTTACTTCGGCTATTTTATCTGGGTGAACAGACGTCCCACCATTGCCACTCTTGTCAATAATATGTTTATCAACATGTCTTTCATTTTATCTTTCTTCTCATCTTCTTTTTTCCCTCCTCTTTTTCTGTTTACCACCAACCAGTCCTCTTTTACCCAGGGCCTCCTTTTCCTGAATTCTTCACCATAGCAGAAAACACGTGAGTCCCACAAGAGCATGGGTCCCAAAACTTAGTTGAGGGCCTTAGGAATGGGGTGGGAGGGCATCTCCTAGTCCCATCCTGTTTCACCTTCCTCTTCTTACCACTTTCCTCTGATGCCAGGGAAGAGAGTTAATTTCTGCTGTGACTAGGCATGTGCCACATACTGGTGGCCACCCTACAACCCTACAACCTTCCCCTACTAAGTCTTGACCTCAGTTAAATGTGGTATTAATTTCTTGTGCTTATTTTACAGTGACCCCAAAGGGATTATTTTATTCTGCTACTAAGTAGCAGAAGCAAGATAGAGATCCAAGCCTTTACTGTTTCTCTTACACACACACACACACACACACACACACACACACAATGCTTTCAGGCACAAGATACACAGCTTCTCTTGCTGTGTTCCCACTAACGTCAATCTATAATTTGGTCAATGTATTGTGTTTCCCATAGTAATCCCCACATTTGCAGAGGAAATTTACAAACTGTAGACCATTGAAATTTTAATTATGAAATTAAAGAGAAGAAACTTATCATTTAAAGAATTACTGGATTCTTTGAATACTGGAACCAATCTGCTTTTAATTAAAATACTTCAAGGGAACTTCAGGGAAATGTGAAGATCAAGGATTTTGTGTATTTACTCCTGATTAGGGATAGCAGCTTGTTGTATTATCTTGGTTTCCTCCAAAAACTCCACTAGAATGACAGCAAAAAGATTTATTTGGTCATAAACCCCAAGGACCAGGGGAATAGAGAAGACAGAAGCAACAAAATTCTGGATCCAAGAAAGCAAACGATTGAGTGCAACAGACTTAGCAGACCCTATAAAGCTAACTCCTAACCATCAGTAGAGAAAGGCAAGAAGAAATGAGATTTATGCCATAGAACTCCCAACAGTCTCAGTCTCAAGAATATTGATTGACAATCTGCCTGAGATTTCCAAATATCTATTCTAATACCAAGAGCCAATCAGGTGACAGCTACTCCTTACCATAAGAAAAAAAAAAAAAAGTTTATCCTCCAGAGACGATAAAACAGACGCAAGCTGAAGGACACCAAGACCGTTAGTGTGGAGATACACTAAAATGAGGTGCTTAAGAAAAAGTACAGGCTGGAGCAAGAGTAGGTTTACAGTCGTGAGCATGGGAAGAAACACAGGGAAGAAATAAGGGTGAGAAAGAATACAATAGAGTCCTTGGGCCCTTCATTCTTCTCAGAATGCCACTGCCTTCTTCTGCTTGCAGAGCAAGTTCTAGTTCCAATAGGAATTTGAACTAGCATGGCACTGAAGGCTATCGGTGTCCTGGCTTACTTGGTCAAAGACATAACACACTTGCCTCGTATGTGTCCTGAGTATTACTCAGCTCCCATGGGTCAATGGTCCATCAGAAGTCTGTGCTTACGGGGCACAGCAAACAGGATAGAAGAATGGCAGCAGCGAGGAAAGGTGTGGCAGACACGCGCAGCGAGCTTATCTCCTCCGTTGGCATGCTTCACCGACTTTCAGACCTCACCTACGAAAACACTAGTCCCAGGACAAAATCATTGAGAATTTAAAGACTGCCACAACAGAGTATTAAACCAAGCACGGGCCTATCTGAGCACAGTGCCCTGTACACTACAAGGATTTCACACGCAAAGGCAGCCCTGGGTAAGGGTTATGTACTTCCAGTACCAGTAGCTAGACAGAGGATCAGGCCTTGTGTGAGAAAGTTTCCAACTCCCCATGTGCAAACAGAAAAAGAAACTACATTCTGTTTTCCTTCACTTTTTTCATAATTAAGTGTCTTTGATATATATAATATATATACATATATGTCTTTCATATACATATACATATATACACACCCATGTGTAAAAAAATGGGTGCCAGTACCAGCTAAAGGAAGAAATGTTTCTGAGGTTTCATCAGTGGTACTCAACTCAAAACAAACAAACAAACAAACAACTTCAAGCATTCCAACATTCACACCATAGGGGTGCCAGAAGGAGAAGAGAAAGAGCAAGAAATTGGAAATCCATTTGAAAAAGTAATGAAAGAAAACATCCCTAATTTGGTGAAGGAAATAGACATACAAGTCCAAGAAGCACAGAGTCCCAAACAAGATGGATGTCAATTTTATTTCTTGTGAAATCTTGCAGTCTATGAAAACAGAAAACAAAGTTTTTGTTTAAAATGTTGTGAAAAAATTAATGTCCTTAGATGTAGATATTGGAAGCCATGGGGGTAAAATGCTCACCAATGAAATGGTCAGAGGAGGCTTCTCTGAAGAGGTGACATTGAAGATGAGGTTGAGCAGGTAAGAGGAAACTCTAAGCTAAGATTTGGGGATGGGAGTACGTTGGAAGAAAATGTGTCTCTGAGGCAGAAAGAGGTTAAAAGGTCAAGAAACTAAAGACCATCCCCAAAGTTAAAAGCAAGCAAGAGGGACAAAGAGAGCATTGAGGAGTTGGCTAAGCAGGTATCCAGTAAGGCTGTGCCTTGTCAGCAGCCAGGACAGGGGTTTGGAGTTTCATCTCATTTTCCTAATATTTTAAAATACAGTCAAATGCCAGGTTTTAAATTACGTATTTGTGTGTGTGCACATACACACACATACTATATATATATATATATATATATATGTTTTAATACTCAAGGATATGTTTATTGATTTTAGAGAGAGAGGAAGGGAGAGAAAAAGAGAGAGAAAAACATTAATCGGTTGCCTCCCTACATGTGTGACCTGGGATCGAACTTGCAGCATAGATACGGGCCTGACCAGGGATAGAACCCATGACCTTTTGGTGTATGGGACAATGCTCCAACACCAAACTGAGCCATCTGGCCAGGGCAGCTTTAAATTACATTTTAACCCCAAACTATCTAAATGAGATAATTAATCTTCGAAGTGTTAACTTTAAGGAGACACTACTTACACAATGTCGTCAGTGAGGGTGACAGAAAATGGGTATAATGGAGAAAATTCTTTTTTTTTCTTTTAAGTATACTTTATTGATTATGCTATTACAGGTGTCCCATTCCCCCCCTTACTCCTTCCACCCTGCACCCCCAATTCTATCCACATGTCCCCTCCCTTAGTTCATGTCCACAGGTTATACACATAAGTTCTTCGGCTTCTCTATAATGGGGGAACTCTTCTTTAACAGTCAGAACTTCAAGTTCTGAGACAGAGGCCATGATTTTATTTGTTTTATGACAACTTGAAAATGTAAGCTATTCATCAATACCGAAAGTAACAGTTTTTCCCTACCGCACCCAGATATCCCAGGTCCCCAGACTCAAACACGTCAGTCTCCCAAGAGAAATCGTTCATCCCCCAAACGGCCACCCATCTTTATCACCAACAGTTAATAAATCAGCTGAGTGGAACTCAACCGCAGCAGGTCTTCATAGCATCTTCAAACAGCCACAGGGCTCGAGCCCCAATCCCCTGGATTAGAGACTGAGTCCAGCCCTTTGATTTGGACCCTGCCTCCAAGGACGTGGGAAAGCAGGGTGACAGGAACAGTTAAGAGACCTCAATCTCCTGCTGAAACGAAAGACTGACAGCCCCCCAGTCCGCCCGCTCTCTTCAGCTACCACCCCTGCTTGGGAAAGGCCACGTGGAAAACTCAAGGGCTGCCTTTCTGTGCAGGGCAGCATCCCCTCCCTCAGTAAGCCTACCCCGGATCAGGTGGCACCAACACAGCCGTTCACAGCTGTCTACAAGATGTTGGGGAGCGAGGCCGGGAGAGGGGTGATATGGCTGCCTGCACACCGTCATTGCTCAGTAAGAACAGACTCCGCTCCTTCGGCAATGGCAGGGGAATGAAATGAGAGAGCACAGCGTCTGGGCAATCAGTGCCACGGTGGAAACAAGGACACATCTCAGTGACAATAGTAAAGGGGGAACGTGAAACAGCAAAGGTGAAACAACAAAGTTCTCTCTCTCTCTCTCTCTCTCTCTCTCTCTCTCTCTCTCTCTCTCTCTCTCTCGGCCAGAGCAGCTCATTACCTTAACCTTTCCACCTTCACTGAATGCACAATTAGAAACATGCATTTCAATGGGCATTAAATCCACTTGCTTGCTCACTGGGCCCTCATTAGAAAAGCTGAATGGAGCCAAATTAGCTGAATGGCCATAAACAGATGTTTGTGACTTGAGGAAACAGAAAGAGCACATTCTTGGAACCAAAGGAGAAAGGAGCAAATCCGGCAAACCCCATTTCATTAATTACCTGAAATCTGGAGTTTTAGTTTTGACATAAGCTTATTTTTGATAGGAAAGCTTTACGGTAAAAAAAAAAAA